>CAJVPJ010000696.1:0-18788 GCA_910592205.1 Paraglomus occultum | reverse complement strand
CTTATCAAAGTTGACGTATTTTTTGCGTGTGATGTGTTACACCAAGATTTTGTCGATACTTTTTTCCGGTGAGTGTAGATAATAAGTAAGTTTTTCTTTAGCTAGATATTCCTGGAGAGTTTGGGTATCATTGATCTTAAAAATGTATGGAGCAATTTTTTCACCTTGTTTTTGTTTTTAGAATGCTTCTGATAGTGCTGTAATTCTTTGGTTCCATAGTGAATTTAATGTAAATTAGTTTCATATTAATATTTTTTATATCGAGATAATCCTATATTTATTACATTATGATTTATATTCATAACATTCTGGTACAATAATAATAAAGTGAGTATTAAGATTAACAGTTCGTAAGTTATGAACGAGCACTACAGCCACATTAACATAATAAGCCTCTCATTTGTCACATAATAGGATGTTCAATTTGTCTGGTTTTGTTGGAGTCTGCCCCATGTATAATTTTTGGAGGTTTTTTTAAAAAATACTTTTTCTTTGACTTTTGTTGTTCTGTCTTCTAAACTAGAAACATTTTTAGCTACATCAGAAATTGTTTTTCTAATTCTGATTGAACTGCATTAATTTTATTGTCAACATGCTGATTATGTTTTATGTTTCTTTTTGTGTTTCCACTCCTTTGTGCTCTCTTTAATTCGTCTTTCCTCATTTGTTTTTTCAATATTTTATTACAACATTGGCTACATCTTCAAGCTGTTTTTTTGCCATTAGATCAGCTCCTTTTTTGTCTCTTAATCATTTTATCCTTTTAGGTGTGTAAAGTGAGACATCTTTCCACTTTCCTTGTTTACTATGTTTGCCACATTAATCACATTTTTATTCTTCTTGAAGGGTAAATATTTCATCATCTCATACTGGGCTTCCTTGGTTTCATGGTGAATTTGATGTAAATTAATTTCATATAATATTTTTTATATAGAGATAATCTTATATTAATCATGCTATGGTTTGTATTTGTCGTATGTAAATCCCGTCGCCATGTAAATCCCGGATTTACATATGTAAATGCGGTTTTGGGGTCCTTGACGGAATTTACGTACGACATTCATCTATTTATTTTGGGGTCCTTGACGGGATTTACATGGTGACGGGATTTACATACAACATATTCATCACATTCTGGTATGATAAAGTGAGCATTAAAATAACAAGTCCATGAACACCATTATTACTTTCAAAACGTCATCAGTCACACTGGTCAATTTTACAGCCACATCATAATCAGTCTATATGTATCATTTATGGAATGTTCACATTGTCTGGTTCTGCCCCAATTGAAAACATTTCATTAATTGTATAGTTCTGGATGCCAAAGACCTTCCTCGTGACTATTTAATAAAGAAAAGCACGATCGCCAAAATATTAAGTTAGACGGAGAAGAGTTATGAAAGCAAAGAGCAGTGGGTTCAATTGGCGGTCTTTATACATATGTTCCGTATTTTCTCTTTCATTTTCCCGTAGAGGATGTAAATACTTGTATGTGAAAGAGTTAACAAAAACATTGTATTATCGGATAATTATTTAATATTACAGTCTTGTAAAGCTACAATATTTATCTCACAAAATACTGATAATACGGATGTCTAAAAAAAAGGTGGTATAACTCGTATTTAAGCCTGCTTCCATTTTAATGTGGAATAAAATTGCTAAACATTCTTTGTACCTATCCGTTGAAGGTATTGTCTTTGGACATGGTCCATTTATAAACGAAACGTTATCTGTGAAAGCTAATTGTTAACGAAATCGGCTTAACATGGTCAACAAATTAATAACCCACATTTCGCTTCTGTAAGTTTCAGCGGTAATATGTGCCGGTTGCATACAAAGTTCAAAAGAGAATAATCCGGCAGAGATGTCGGTTAAACTGGGAGCACAAAACGAAATTCAATGCAAGCAAACCCAATTTTTTCTCTCTTAGCATTAGCACCTCACCTATATACTTATGCTATGTAATTATCGGTCATTCCTCTTTTATGGAAGCGTAACCTTCCAAAATATATTTCTAAAGTCGATTTTACCTCAAACTATGTAGAATAGGTTGTGACAATTCCCAATTAAATGACGGCTTTATTATTGATTAACATTGCGGACAATCACAATGATATTACCACAGAAGATTACACGACGGAATTATAAATTAAAACATAGTTACAAAACGGTTTTGGTGTATGATAAGAATGCATTAATTGTTAACTTGTAACGAAACACCAAAACATGAGTTTATTTTCAAATAAGCATAACTTTGATTAAAAGTTTAAGCGTAATTACGTAATTGAAATATTTATTCTAATAAAACTTTATATATTTCTTTACTTTATTGTAATTCGAGACAACTACCATTTATGTCATTAATACGTCTCATAATATCATCTGTCCTATGAAGAGCAAACAGCTAAACGCAAAACTTTCGTATTGGTGAATTAAAACAATGATAAAATAATGTTACGTCAAGTCAATCAACCGTTAATTGTCGGTTTCGCAAGTTGACAAATTGACCGTTTTGTTCACAGCTATTACTACCAAATAAGTTCACTTTCCAAGCCCATATTAATAGTACGTGCAACTCAAATTATTAAATTAAATGTTTCTTCTACAAACTATTAATAATATAGTAACAATAAATAATGACAGCAGCAACAACAACAACAACAAGAATAATAACAACAATGATAACAACAATGATAACAATAACAATAACAATAATATTGGCGTTCTAATCTATTATTGTCGTTGGTTGGTATCATTTATTATACTTTAGCACGCTTTATTAGATTTCTTTACTTATGCAGTGGATATGTGGGTATCTCTGTATCGTCTGGTAGTTGTTATACGAATACCAAAATATATAAATTTTAAACTCGTTTTGCGCACTCTATACAACTGTTTTGTAGAATGAGCGCCGTCAACGAGTACGTATTTTGTTCAGAGCATTCAATTGGTCCCCTTGAATGTTTACTATTTGCCAAGTACTTAAATAAAAGCCAAGTAAATAAACGTTCATTGATAAAAAATTACTAAATTTAATAATCTCCTCATTCGTCCTAATCCCACCATGAGTTACGACTGTACCAGCACAATGACACTAGAATTAGCAGACAGATTGTGTCACACAATGACACTACTCATTTATTGGTTATACAGTTGCAAATCGAAGAGCAAAAGCGAGGTATTGGGACATGCACCTGCAATAAATGTCTATAGTCCATTGCATTGATGCAAAGAATGATGATCGGTTGATGTATGTATAAAGAAGAATTTTTTGTATATGACAGTTTGAGTAGAAAGAAAAAAAGCATTGATGAGAAAAGCCGCAGAGAAGGAGAACAGTAAACATGAGGAACGACCTTTTGTTATTATTAAAAAATTTTTTATTAATTGGATCGGGTCTTCTGCTCACGGATTATTTTTGAGCCAATTTTAGGATTCATATACTGCAGATGATGCATGATGTCATAAATAAAACTGTTATTTAAATAACTGACATGCCCGTGTCATAACTGACATAGAAAAATTCTCAATATTCCCTTTCTCATGGTCATAAGCAATCATCCCTATTTCCTCCAAAACTCGACTGAGAAGGGAATTGAAGGATGATAAACGTGGCTAAGGGATAGTGAAGTTTATGACTTGCGAAAATGCTAGGAGCCAACTTGCGAGTATACCCCAGTATGTATGATCAGACATCTTAATAAGTTCACGGAAAGAGCATTCATACTGGTGACAGATGATAATCATACAAGCGCTCTCATACGTTTTGCTTAGAATATCGTATAATGGATTAATTTATTATTGTTATTTCCCACACTTTTTTGTAATCTCACACGCACTATTCACACAAAGAAGTTCTAGCCTTCTCCACGTCGAAAACTCGCCAGCGGTTTGTTTATGTTAATACTAATTAATGCATGTTATTATATTACCTAAGCTTGGTCAAACAGACTAACGTTTGTCTTTCTTAGATAAACCACGCGCCCTAGTATACGCAAAACGTGTATACATGCTATTACGAACAACTATTATTAATAAGCAATTTTTTTGTAAACGACATTCTTATATGAACTTATTATAAATGCTCAACATTCAACATAAGCCGGTACGTGCTAAAGCATGTTATTTGCATATGTCGTTATTCCCAGATCAAAATAACATTAACCATATTTTTATATTTACAGATAACGAATACCATGCCTTTTAAAGTTGCATCGCTTAATAATTAACGCAAATGGACTAAGATTATTTCGTATACGACCACTTTTCCCTTTAATTAGATCTGTATAACGTCCTTTCGTTCGACTAAAGAATATATAATTTCGTTTTTAGATGGCAAATTTCTCAAGCTGCTCGAAGCTTTATTTGTCATCATATGCGTCAGCGAATTTTCGTGTTGACTACAAGAACAAGTGCGTTTGACTATCGTGAATTAACGTGCTTCATAGTCATCATCATTTTTGACGGCATTTTACTATTTAGTGTTTAGCTAAACATTCCTTCGCACTGTCGCAGAACAGATCGGTGACAATTTATGCTCTTAATAATTATAGGAAATAAAGGAAATGGCTCATCACCCATTTTCTCGGTGCAGAAAATATAACGTCTTTGAATAGTGCCTCTTTGATCCATTAATTATACGCCTCATATACAAGGCTTGCGCTAAATACTGTTAGTGAACTTCTATTTTACCGGAATTATTATATTGATGTGCTCCAACACGCTGATTTGCTTTTGTGACGCTAAATTTAAATCGTTATTATTTCGTTTACCGTTTATTATAACAAAAACTTGATTCAATTAAAAGTCTTGGTGCAAATTAGAAGCATACTCAAAACATACGTGACCATGGACCAAACATTGTTAAAATATGCATTTATTAATACACAACTTAGCAATTGGACGGTATAATTCAGCGAATCTTGAGGGGTGTAACTATTACATTATACATCCCAAACGAAAGTCGAATCAACACAACACTGAATTTTCAATGATGCAGATTCGAAGGTAAGATAGCACTCTTGGCCGTTGATCACATAGCATGAACGTTGACAAGTGCTTTTCTATGATTGGATTTTTTCGTCAGGAAAAGAAGTAATGAGCCCATTTCCCCTGTATTGCACAAATAGATGCATGCCTCTATTTTTGGATACATATAATAAATATTCGCTTCTAGATTATATAATCTTACACTTTTCTAGACTCGCAACTGTTCTAACCGCCCCACGAGTCACCATAACAGCCTTTCTAAATATTATGCTAATGACGTTGGGTAACATCCATATAATTACGCTTTTGTTTATGCATTTACTCTAACCCCAGATAGTTACTTAATATCGGCTAATAATAATAAATAATAACAATGACATCTATTTATTCATTCTATATGTAACCAAATAAAGTCGCAAATCTATAAAAATAAAATGGGGGCGGTGATGATGCCCCGATCCTCTTTGTGGCCTTGCGATTTGTGCACTACATGTGAATTCGACCTGATTGTAGAAGTAAAAGTTTTTCCACAGCATGCATGCATCCCGGGAATATTATCATGTACCAGACATAAAGAAAATATCTGCTTGCATACAATTAATCTGGATAATCAAGGGATTCCAATTGACATTGAATGATAAATAAAGCTTGATTGTCACGATAGTGATGTTCGATTACGGCAAGACAATGATCTAACAATAATATTTATTATTTGCACTCTAACAAAAATAGTTAGTCATAACACAGTCACACTATTACTATGAGGATTTCTTCTCGTACAAATTTCCTACCAGCCAATCTTCTGTCAAAATACGCATTCGTGTTCTATATCATTAACTGCATTTAGATACCATCGTCAATAGAAACATTTAAAAGATAGGTTAAGTGTTCTCTCTAGTTCTCGTCACTAGTATAACTAGCTCCTTGATAAATTCTAAACTTTATCGTAATCTCAAGGTTTAAACCCAATTCGTAAGTATCAGAAAGCCTGAATACTTGCTATTTTCCAATAACGCATATGCTTGTTTTTCAATAATATATTAAAATAATCTCGTTTAGATATACCATGTCATTGTTCACACGGTAATCAACTATGCAGACTTGTTGCTCAACAACGCACATTATTCTCTGAAGAAATTTCTGTAATTATAGTAATGTACACTGCACTGTACACGAGGTAAAACCGCTCGACATGTCCGTGAGATTATGTGGCACTAAGATGTTAATCTTAAAGTTCGTATTCAACTGACACAATATAATATTAAGCTTTAGTGTCACAATATTACAAATTATGTCAGGTCAGGTTAAATTAAAAATTGATACCGCGTTGGAAACAAAAATCGTACAAGTCACTAATACAAATACAATTTTTAATTGTGTGTGCTCGTGTTAGTATGACTGGAATTAAAGTTAATAACGTTATTGGAGGATTAAACTTGTATGCTAATAACGAAACTCGACTTAATGAGAAGAGACTGACTGATAGAACATAATGGTTAGTTAAAGTAGTTGCTGTTGTCAGACGATCCGATCACAGACGACTTTAGTTATTTAGGATGTACAATAATTCTAACCCAATCCAGACCGGCCGAAATTTAATTTTAAATTGGAAAACATACACCAAGCTATATACAGTAAGTTTAATCGCTCGTAATTAGACTCCAAGTCGGGCACAAATTATTAAGTGTAGAAGGACGCAATGGCTGGCTTGGATATATGTCCGGAAATACCATACATCATATTCAAATTTGACTTTTCAAATTGTCGTTTGTATAAATCTATGCCTTACTCTCAATAACTATTATGTAATTATTTACAGTTGCGGGCAACACAACAATTAATGCGTGCAACGTTCGGAAATCGCGCATCCGCCGTTCCTGCAATCGGTCATATTGCACGCTATTCTGCTCCATGCTAATAATATTTGAGAAAGACAATTACATAAGCCCTGTAATTTGATATAAACAATGAGCAAACGTTTTACTGCATGTAACATATCACAAACATTGATCAACTTTAATTTCAGCCCAAACGGTCTCTAAAACAATTTTGACACGGAATTTAAAATTCATATTTTCACGCTTTTTAATTAATTTGCATAATTGTTTTTGTGTGTCAAATCTATCTTCCAGTCGTTAATCAAATCTAAAAAAAAATATTATTATTTTGACAATAATCCGGATGGTATCAATAAGTATCATTATGTCTTTACGCAACAGTTTATACTTATGTGAATGAATACGATGGCGCAGAAAGCAAAGTGTGTGGAAAGTGTCTAAATATAAACTTTTTACTTTATGGCCAAAATTATGCATGTGTTAGTATTAGTATATCTAGAGGTAAAATATTTAATATGTGAAACTTGCTGAAAACGTTCATAAATAATCAGTGCAATATTATATTATCTATTAATTGAAAAGAAACACATTTTTTTATAATAAAATATCTTTACGGATAACTGCTAGAGCTGTTTTAGACAGCTAGTACATGCAAAGCTATCTACAGACAAGACTAAACTGGACCAATAAAGAAATGTGGCTAAAAGTTAGAGGTATAAAAATAAACGCATCAGAGTGATTGCATTTATGAGTATAATCTACACGTATTCTTTGGTTACTCTGGTGCAAATTTTAAGTACTATTATCATTTTATTATTGCTATTATTAATAATGGAATAATTATCATATATTCTTTATTTTATGTTCGTAACCTTCGTCGTTTATATTCTCCTTTTCATCAATCCGACGTTGAATTGCCTCAATGGTTTTTTTCCACAAAGTTGTTCTCCGTGTAGTAAAAATTTCATATTGTGGAAGCAGCACGACCTTTCCTTTAACTTATGGATTTCAAACACCATTTTGTTAAATGAAAAATTTGATCCAATTTAATTCTTCTGCCGTATAAGAATAATCGGTTTAAATCGTTCCATAACCTTTCGATTTCTGGCAAGTAAATTTTGTTCGCTGATGACAGTTTTTTATGGATTCAACTTTATCGATTGAATTAGAGCTCCCGTATTATTAAGCTGACCATTACAGATTATGCCATTTATCAAACGAAGCCAATTAATACTCCGAGAAAGAATTCACTTGTGAATGTAAAGATTCTTTGCAAAGAGTTTATTGATGGATATTGTTAAATCTGGGTTTTTTATCTTTTTAAACAATATTTGTTGAGTTGTGGGTGTTTTCTGAAAATAAGCGACTTAAATCTTTATTCATGATGCACAAATTGTGCATCAATTATACGTAATACGTGATTAAGCCACTGATCAGTGTTAGTATATTACAGTACTAGATTACATCGCGCAGCCAAGAGTTGAATGAGGCGAAGGAACAGCTCAGGAAGGCAGAGACTGCGGTGACAGAATTTAAGGAAAGATATGGGCAGAGGTTGACGGACTTGGAGGATAAGTTGTGGGGAAGTGAGGAAACTGCGGCGGAACAAATAAATAGATGTTATTATTGTTATTATTATTATTATCATTATTAGCCGATAAAAGCATAAACAAAAGCGTAATTATATGGATGTTATCTAACGTCTTTAGCATAATATTTAGAAAGGCTACCATCAAAACTGTACGGTGACTCGTGGAGTGGTTTAGAACAGTTGCACGAAAGAAGCGAGTCTAGAAAAGTGTAAGATTATATGGAGCGTGCTGTAACAAAACCAGACAAAGTGAACATTTGAAGGCACCCAATACCAGGCTGATAATAATATTTTTGTTATTAAGTTTTTAATAATCAAATATCCAATAATTACAATAAACAAGCTGAAAGCATAACCCACTGCTCTTTGCTTTCATATTTTGCTACTATCTTCTCCGTCCAACTTAATATTTTGGCGGGCGTGCTTTTCTTTATATTCCTGAGCAGCTTTGGCAAAGTCCTCAACCACTATATCACTCACATTTGTTTCAACATGGTAAACATTTTCTCCTTGTATATCTTCATTAGTCTTGTATGCTGGTGGCACATAAACTCTGTTAGGAAATGCCTTTTTTGTTTGCTCAATAACTGCTTTATTATCATCAATAAGAATATTAAAGTCAAAATATTTTGTTTTGGTAACTTCTTTACGTATAGGTCTTCCATTCTCCATCATGGTCATTTCTAGTTGACAATTATAAATTAGAGAATTCTCAGGGAATTTTTTTAAAATTTTTCATTTTTCTTGGATCCCCTTTATGAGTCAATTTCACAGCCACATCATATACATAATCAAAGCTCTCATATATTAATACGGAATGTTTACTTTGTCTGGTTTTGATCACAAGGACAAAAGTTTACAATACAAAATCCGTTTTTACGCCCTCTTTTATGTTCTCCTTTACGTTTCTTATTCCAGGTTTCAGGGGTGGGCTACCATATACCAGTAGACTTTGTCTTGAACTCATGTACATCGTTCGAATTTTCATATCCTTTGAATCCTTCACTCAAACAAGCACCTTGGCACTCTAATGTTAGTCATATTCTGACATGACATTAATTAAACCATAATAATCTCATTTATGCCGATAGTAAATTGTTCACTGTGTGGTTATGTCCCATTGTCCCATTTAAAGCGCGTATTCAAACTTACCCGTTTAGTATTAGGACGATAATCTCGGTCCAATCATTATGCTGCAGAGAAATACGCCAATGGGCAGTAATTTCTGGTGTTCTTGCTGAATTATTACTATATCGAAAAGACCATGTAAATGCAATGTATCAGTTTGCCATATGTTATGAAAAATGGAATCAGAACAGACGGAAAAAGATAATAAAAAGACGGCCGAGTCAAACCAGAAAAAAAGGGAAAAACAGTCCGATTCTCCCGATCTGTCTCCGGATGAAGACTACATTCCGTATGTACCCATCAAACGGCGACGCGAAAAGAAACTACAGAGACTCGTTAGTCAACGCGACAATAGACAGGAACAGAAGCAAAGCGAAAACGAAGAGGAAGCGGAAGATGACTACGTCGCTGGTCCCAAAGCCCACGTCAGTTTGATAGATCAAGCAGTTGAAGTGAAGAAACAGAAGGCTATAGAAGGTGCCTGCGGCTAGAAAAACAAATCGGTCTTTTCACGAACGTTACATCTGCATATTACCATTTTTTACATGGATTAACGAATGTAATTAAATCGTGCGATATTAGACTCTGCTAAAACTGATGCACAGAAAAAACTCGAAGAAGAGAAGGCTATAATGGAAGCAGTGGCACAAAGAAAATTATTAGCTTCTGATCGGGAACTTGCTAAGGGCATAATCTACACTGAGCCGATGAAGACAACGTGCGTGCAAACTTTTCTAGCAAATCAATGTTCCAATTCGGCGATTAACTTACATCCATTATATTACAACAGATGGAAGCCGCCTCGGTACATTTTAGAGAAATCAGAGAAAGATCATGATAATGTTCGACAAAAGTATCATATATACGTAGATGGTGAAGATATACCGCCTCCAATTAAAGACTTTAAAGTAAGTATTGGATTGGTGCTTCTTTCTGAAACGTCAATATCTTTCAGATATGCATCTACATAATATATACTTGTCTATCCAAGAGCATGAAATTCCCACGTGCCATATTGAATTTTTTGAAATCGAAAGGGATTAGCAAACCAACTCCGATCCAACTTCAAGGTCTTCCAGTAGCGTAAGGCATTGTTTCGTTAAGTCATGTACAAATGGTATGTCATTCAGAAGGACAGTTAATCATTATGCTTTTTCTGGTTTGATAGTTTGGCGGGAAGAGACATGATCGGAATTGCATTTACAGGATCGGGGAAGACATTGGCGTTCTCGTTACCACTTGTTATGCGTGCGCTAGAAGAGGAGAAGAAACTGCCTCTGGTTAGAGGCGAGGGACCAATAGGCATGATTGTGTGTCCATCGGTGTGTTGTTGTTGTTGTTGTTGTTCTCGTTGTTGTTTCTGTTGTTGAAAAGAAATGTTTTGTTTCATTGTAATACTAATGTGACTATTGGTTTAATCAATTCAGCGTGAATTAGCTCGTCAAACGTATGATAGTATCTGCTCGATGATAGAACATCTTATTCTTGATGGGTATCCCAAATTACGAACACTGCTCTGTATTGGCGGAATATCGATGGCTGATCAATGGCACACGTTGGCTGACGGTATTCATATTGTCGTTGCTACGCCTGGAAGATTAATGGACATGTTAGAGAAGAAAAAGTTTAATCTTGATTTATGCAAGTACGTCTATTTATGGAGTCCCGATTAATCGATGCCGCAAATGCTTGGGTTCAACGTATTTTATTGACTATATTTTATAACGGTTACGAAGGTATTTGTGTTTGGATGAAGCAGATCGTATGATAGACATGGGCTTTGAAGACGATGTGCGCAATATCATGTCTTATTTCACTGTAAGTCTAAATGTCAAAACTTTTTATAGTTGCTTTTTCTATACCCGCTAGTCTTGCATATTTTCTGACGCCAAATATATTTACTTTGTTAGTCTCAACGTCAGACAGTGCTTTACTCAGCAACAATGCCTAAGAAAATTCAAAATTTTGCCCAATCAGCTTTGGTTAAGCCGGTAATTATAAATGTCGGGCGTGCTGGAGCTGCCAATTTGGATGTAATACAAGAAGTAGAATACGTGAAGCAAGAAGCAAAAGTAGTGTATTTGTTAGAGTGCCTGCAAAAGACACCTCCACCAGTAAGTTTCATTCAGAAGTCAGATCAATATTACATCAATTGGTTTATGTCACGTGACAATACTGAACGTGTTAATAAATACAAAGGTTTTGATATTTGCCGAGAATAAGAATGATGTGGACGATATACATGAGTATCTCTTACTCAAAGGTGTTGAAGCAGTAGCGATTCATGGTGGAAAAAGTGAGTAGTAATCAACGGGGAGTAGAAGTCACAATTGAATGTGATAATTTTTGCACTTCGTAATGTGAATTAATAGCATCAGTATTCTATCATAAACAACCCGGTTCAAAGTCAAAATATTCATGTATGTATAAGGGGTGTCTATTTACCATTTATTAATATATTAACAAATAGCCCAAGAAGAACGCGAATTTGCGATAAGAGCATTTAAAGAATACAAAAAGGATGTCCTTGTCGCTTCAGATGTTGCTTCGAAGGGTCTTGATTTCGCCGACATTCAGCACGTTATAAACTATGACATGCCAAAAGAGATTGAGAATTATGGTAAGTGTATGATTATGTTTTAATAATTTGTAGATGCTTTATGCTCAATCGTTACATACTCAATGTTATTATAGTTCATAGAATAGGTCGTACTGGTCGTTCTGGAAGGACCGGAGTGGCAACGACGTTTATCAACATGAACTGTTCGGAGCAAATTCTTTTGGATCTTAAACATCTTCTTAAGGAAGCAAAGCAACGTGTTCCACCGGTACTTGAAGCTTTGGAAGACCCATTAGAGAAATTTAAAGATCTTACTGGAGGTACATACTTCATATTAATAACTGATATCCGCAGTTTTAATACTTGCATGTTTTTGATACGCTTGTCGATTGGTTTCTAATACTGCTGTAATCTTTACAGGATGTACATTCTGTGGTGGATTGGGTCACCGTATCACAGCGTGTCCCAAATTAGATGCTCAACGAAAGCAACAGCTTGGGAATCTCAGTCGCAGTGGTGGAGGAATTGGAGGAGATTATTGATGCGTTTGATTGAATGACTGTCTGTCTTATTTAAGAAACAATAACAGTTGAGATGTAAAAAGATAAAATATTGAGAACGAAATAAACCTAGTGTCAAAAATGTAAACGGACTTTTTCTGTCAACAGAGATTAATGGGACACCATCGGCATTTAGTCTTTATGTTGGTTTATTAAAATTTACCGCGAAGGTACACATTGTGAACTATTTAACGTTCGAGCCGACGGAAAGACTCGACCCACTTTGGAACAATTAACAACTCTAATGCAACATATTTTAGTTAACGTGATATTTATTAGCGATCGGTATCAGTAATGACAAATAAGAGTAGTCTACTCGATTTGCGTCAAAATTAATATTAATGTTTTGGTTACATTATTAAATTTAGTACGATTATTATTGTTATGTAAACGTCCACAGACATCTTGACTATCCTTTAAAAATTGGAAGTCTTCATTTTTGAAGTATGCCTGTATGCTGTCCTCTACATAAAGTATGTTTGAGAACAGTTTATGATTGGGTTGAGCACCTGAACCCAAATCATTCTTAACCGTCATTCGTCGATGTCGATTGAGTAGTTGTGCTGCAGCGTGGCGACTGGCGTAGTTGATGTCGAAGTGAATTGAAGGTAGGAACATTGTGCGAGCAAAATAAAGTACATTCGCACGTCCGTGCGTTCCGCCATCCACTTGGCAGAAGCCGTTGTGCTGCGGCGTGGCGACTGGCGTAGTTGATGTCGAAGTGAAGGTAGGAACATTGTGCGAGCAAAATAAAGTACAATCGCACGTCCGTGCGTTCCGCCATCCACTTGGCAGAAGCCGTTCTGGTCACTTCTCCGAAGCATGGCCTTTCCCCGTCTGGAAAACTTGCCGCATGATTTCTGCGATATATAAAAAATCCCTTTAACGGTTTGCAGCCTTTCTCTTAATGGCGTATTATGTTCCGAGTTGATTTTTGCTTCATAAAACGCATACTCTCTCTCATAGTCTAGAGATTTCAGCACCACAATGTCTCTTCTCTTCCTCTTTAAATACCTCAGCAAGGTCCATTGTTCAGCCGGGACCTTGTTGAAATATGCTTCGACTGCCGGTGGCGCGACATGTGATGCAGACATAGACTGTTCAGCAGTAGAAGTGCTCATTTTCTTTACGTTAACGGTAGCTCGAAAGTTTGATATTAAGCAAGAAATGGAAAACTTGGCGACCTTTTTAAATAATTAAAAATCTTTGTCTTTGAATGAGCGAAAACATGTAAACAAAAGATGCTAAGTACAATCTTCAGGAGTATTATTGTTATTGATACACCAGGAGTTCCGTTTTTGGGGAAAGGCAGAACGTGATCACGCATTGGCAGTTTTATTGGCTGCTATACAAATTTGACCAATGGGATCGCGAGAGATCTGGTCCGCTTTAGACATGCCCCGTTTTTGATAGATTAAGATCTGCAAGCACCCCAAATTTTGTGATACATCTGCGGCAAAGTCACGTTTTCAACAAGTTCAGAGATCTTGTTATATTATAACTGACTTGATTCGGGAAAATGCATCATATTAGGCCAACTTCATCTTGTCGAAGGTCATCTTTTTATTTCTGAGGAGGTTAAGACGTTTATCAAAGAAAACATCGATCTCTTACCGCGTGAAATATATTCGCAGCTGATTAGAAATAACGCAGATCCATCGATTCGGCAAAGCACATACATTTTTGGTGGTCTCAATTTGGGCAAGAACGCTATAAACGTCATAACAATGCTTTTGAATCGGCCATTCTGTGGTTGCGGGAACATTATGACATTATACTTAATGAAATGGAACCAGTTCGTGCTCTGGCTTTCGACACTAGAATGCTGGATCAATGAATCAATTGGGAATTAATATAAATGAGTGTGGAATAGACGCTACATGTATGTCTTCTAGTATTTATTTATTTTTTTTAATATATATATCTAACTACCGTATACTTTTAAGACAATACGAACGATATGGGATTTGAATTGTATAACTTACACGCAGAGATGAACGGCACTGGCTTCCCGTTATCATATTTATTTGTCGAAAATAATGGACAGTGTAAAGGAGGAATTCGAACAGGAATATTGCAGAGATTCCTTACAATATTTCGTAATAGAGGGTTGAATCTTGCTTTTTTCTAACGGATAAAGATTTCGCCCAGATAAATGCTGCTCGATTTACATGGCCGCATAGTAAGGTTCAATTATGCAAATGGCACATCAAAAGGGCTGTCTTCCTCAGACTTTCAAGCAATAAGATTGCAACTAGATCTTCGGGATTTACCCCTCTTTCGGAATTTGAATCAGGTTTTCCTTCCGCGGAATTGAACAGGCGTCTCAATTTTGTCCTAAGGAACTGCGTCAAATAGTATGGAAAAACATTTACACCAACATCCGCTCATTCCAAACGTTGAAGGACAGTTTCTTACCCAAAATAAAATTTATGAAGCAGCAGTTGAAGAAATGTACATATTCTGCAAAGAAAATGCTTTAATTTCACTCTGGATGTATCTTGGACGGAATGGCATGATGTCTCAAAATGGCTATTGTGGGCGCGGTCTCCCTGCGAAGACAAGCTTTCTGTCTTAAAAACCACAATGTTCATCGAAGGCCACTGGGAAACTATAAAAAGAGATTTTTTATACAAATTTTTTCGCCCACGAATGGATCTTGTTGTATATATTTTAATGCGAAAAAGTGATCGTTCATCAAGAACGAAAATTACAACAGATTTATTCTGTGGTTGAAAAGCCAGAGTGGATTAAAAGCTTCAAGTCCGAGTGGAAGAAACTGTCTGATCAGCCGATAAATCATACTTATATGCGGATGTCAAAATTCATAAGTTGCTCGACGAACAAAAGGCCATTGCTGCGTCTACAATAAGAAATTTTTATCTTCAAAGAACAACTCCGCGGAAAAAGACGATCGAGGCAATTCAACGTTGGATCGACGAAGAAAAGAAGGAAACGTAAACCACTCAGGTGAAGACGATGAAATAGACGATAGTGATAATGTTATTAATAGTAACAATAATAAAAAAGATAAATTTGCACCAGAGTGACCAAAGAATAGGTTATTATTATACTCATCAATGGCTTTGGGTCGAGTATTTCCTCCCATGCAATCACTCTGGTGCATTTATTACTATTTAAAGATATTAAAATTATGCTTACAAATTGAAATGTGTTGTGCAATTTTGACTTGGTAGCAATTGTGTCAAACTGGCGAAATATGCTCGAGCAGTCTTATAGATCTTTCATTAACGAGATCACTCGATCAGTGGGGAAGCTTTTATGAAATTTATTTCCCTTACGTTTTCGTTCTTTCTTGGTTCATCATTAATCATGTGTTGGTGTTGGTGTTAATGCTCGTTTATTAGTTATGATCCTTTCTTCATGGTAAATTTCATAAGTGATTTTTTCTTGATCTAGATATTCCTTATCCTGGAGAGTTTGGGTATTATTGATTTTAAAAACGTATGGAGCAATTTTTTCTCCTTGTTTTTTTTTTAGAATGCTTCTAATAGTGCTGTAATTCTTTGGTTCCATAGTGGATTTAATGTAAATTAGTTTCATATTTATATTTTTACATATAAGGATAGTCCTATATTAATCCTGTTATGGTTTATATTCCTCGCCTTCTGGTATAATAAAGTGGGAATTGAAACTAACAAGGCAAAACGTCATCATAATCAGTCACCTGATCAATTTTACAGCCATATCATAATCAGCCCCTCATTTATGTCACATATGCAGTCTGCCCCACATTGGCATTGCATTCTTGGTATTATTAATTTACATCAAATTCACCATGGAACCAAAGAATTACAGCACTATTAGAAGCATTCCAAAAAAAGAACAAGGAGAAAAAATTGCTTCATACGTTTTTAAATCAATGATACCCAAACTCTCCAGGAATATCCATATCAAGAAAAAATTACTTATGAAATTTACCATGAAGAAAGGAAGATCATAACTAATAAACGAGCATTAAACTATTCTTTGGTCACTCTGGTGCAAATTTAAATTTCATTATCTTCTTTACTATCGCTATTATTAATAATATTATCACTGTCATCTACAGTCAAACCTCGTTATACCGAAGTTCGTTATACCGAATTTCACGTTATACCGAAGCAAGCATCTCCTCCCCACTTTTTAATATTTAAAATTCACTCGCTATACCGAATTTTAATAGAAAAGTCGCTTTATACCGTTACCGAAGTTCAGCGCAGGATTTTTGTATTGTTACTAGTCTCGCTATAACGAAGTTTTGTCCCGTGACAATAATATTAATTACAATGATTGGTTGCAGCAAGTTATCAGTCGTACAAATTTCTGTCATACGCTTACTTTGTCATACGATATATCTGTACTGTAGCATTCCTAATTCAGCTATCATTGTCAGAATTCGGTTTATTGTTTATCATACGATTTTTCGGTCGTTCATGTCTTGTTCTTTTGCATCCATTTATACAAGTGGCTCTCGATATAAGAAAGTAATCGGGACCCATAGTAAAAAATTTTAGAATCCTTATACCGAGAGTTTATTAGTAACTTTCTTATATAGAGATAATTTTATATAGACTGTTTTCAGCTCAACTTTCTTATATCAAATTTTAATTAGTGTTTCTTATATCAAGAGCTTCTTATATCGAGTTTCACTTGTAGTTGCTTCAGCGTCTATCGTAACACATTTTTACAATATTTTTATTATTAAATGTTATACCATTAAATAAAATTAATATTATATATAATTATCAAGAATTATTAACAGGATAATAATAATCCAGAACCTTTTCGGTAGATGTGCTTATTTTGCTGCATTCTGATGTAATAATAATTCAACTGCCTTATTATTGTTTCTATTCAATTTCATTTTAATAACATGTTAATATCATAAGACAAACTTGAGCAATAATCCCACATTGATCAACTACCTTCTGCTTATTTTTTTCTCTACTCTGGTTCCATACTAATATCATTTAGTAAGATTTAATTGAGCTTTGGCATGCTCTTGCTCAGCTGCTTTTTGAAACCATTCAATTGCCTTTTGTTCACCTTTTCTTACTCCATTTCCATGTTTATAACACACACCAAGATTATATTGTGCCAAGACGTTCCATCACGGAACTTTGTTCTGAATAAGACACAATATTTCTCATTGTCAACATACGATTTTATAATATCGAGGTTTTATTTGTCATAAGTTGAAATAAAAATATTTATCTGCAACATTTCGTTATACCGAATCCCTCGCTATACCGAATCATTGATGCCCCCCCCCCCCCAACCTTCGGTATAACGAGGTTTGACTGTATTTCTTTATTTTTATCAATCCATTCTTCGACAGCTTCTAGCGTTCTCTTTTTCGGATTCGTTTTTCGTTTGTAAAAATTTTTCAACGTGGAGGCTACAACGCCTTTTCATTCGCGTAATTCGCGGATTTCGGTGGCCATTTGATTAAATGAAAATTTCGGATCCAGCCTGGTTTTTTTGTCAAACAGGTTTTTAAAGTTCTTCCACAGTTTTTCGACGTCTGGTAAGTAACTTCGTTCGCCGAATTACTTGATTTATTATTGCGCCTTTTCGTAGGCTCGATTAAATTGATTATTTTATCAATTTTCTGATTCATATATTTGTAGATTTTATAAAAAAGGTAATATCCAAGGATAATAATCCGAGAATGAATTCGCTTGTGAGAGCAAACATTTTAATCTGTTGGACAGATTTTGTAAAAGCAGTTCGCGAAGCTTTTTCGTAAAATAGCTCAATTTCGGTCGTTTTTTATAGTAATAGCAAACCTTGAGCCACGACATTCGAACTAAACGTCATTAATGCGTGTGCAAATTTCTGCGCATCAATTGTCATTGGCATACAGGGGAACATTATGAAAAGGTCTAGAAAGTTCCTAATGCTAATACAGTCAAACTCCGATATAGTCAAGCCTCGATACAGTAAATTTCGCATTATAGTCAAGAATTCCTCTGATACATAAACAGTATTATTAAATTTTCCCTCGATATAGTGAAGTTATATAGTAAACCTCGTTATTAGATATAGTCAAGTTTTTCGTCAAACAATATTAGTAGATTGTCTCTCGATATAGTGAAGATTGTACCACTTGATGT
>CAJVPJ010000695.1:0-18818 GCA_910592205.1 Paraglomus occultum | reverse complement strand
TGCCTAAACCTATACACTGGGTCATCATTATTGATGAGTATCAGCAAGTAAACGACATACGCTATAAATATTGAACTAATAAGGATTGATATTGATACGCGCAGTATGAGAAGCGATGCCGGTTCGTTAAACTATCAAGTGTATCAGCAATTAAATTTATATTTTATAAATCGATAAAATTTGTCACGATACTCACCGTCTTCTTGTTGGTAAATCGAGACAAACGCCTCGTGAAGTCGATCATGATATAACTGTAATTTTTGAGTAACAATAAACATGATAAAGTCGATTAGTCGACACGAGCGCATTTGCCTATAATAAGTATAAAAGAAAGAAACTCACCAATATTAATATGTGATTGCTTAACGCACAATTACAATGTTGCCTTGCACGTTTTAAGACGTCTCTTTGAGGATTAAAAGAAACAAACTGCTTTGCTTATTCTTGGCCAGAAAATTTCTGGGTGTATTCACAGTTAATAAATACAATTTCGATCTTTTAAGACACTTGCTGAGCAATTCTCTGTATTAGGTAAGTCGTAGCACCAGGTATCACCATACTGCACAATTGAACAGCCGACATCCGGCGTCCCTAACACAGTTAACTATCAAAACACTGTGGCTCGTGAACCAAAGTTATGGAAATTGGATTTTCTATAAATAATGAGATGCAGTAAAAATTATAGAAAGATAATATTAGTAAATCTGGCTAACAATTGAAGTCCAGATCGCATTTGTCACACAAACATGCAAATCATTCCTGGAATTCTAACAAAAACTGGCCAGAAAACCACGCCACAGGGCCGTATTAGGCTATATGCCGATCATACGCCTACTCCGACAGTAGAAAATTTGAGAAACTAAAATGGCAGCTATAGAAACCAAGGACGCAACATCATGTACCAATAAATTGCGTTTGATGATAATTCACGCAATATTGTGAAAGAGATTTCGAATGGACCGAGTTCCAAGACGCTGCAGCTTTTATTTTTGGGCAAACATGCACTCAATACACGTGAAGATGTTTATTACTTCGCAAATTAATTTTTCCGATCGGCTATTTTCATTTAACCGACTGGCAGGCTTTAAGTCGCAATGGGATTTCATCAATAAAAAGCGAGGAGAAAGTGCAAGTACACCACCTGCTCAACAGTTGGAAAATGGACGCAAATTATTACAAACGTTTCTTAGTACCAATAATTATGAAAATGGTCTTTTTGGAAATGAAACTTTTGCGCGTTTTAGCTCGTGCTAAACTTTGGCATAAAAAAGATAAAGACTCGCGTTACAATTTTTTGTGAAAAGATAACTTAAATTATGCCGTTTATTATTATGGAACGAGTCGGTCTGGATGCAAATCAGCATTTTTAACAAAGATATGAAAAGACAAGTAAAATAGTTTAGCAATATAAGTTTGACAATTTCGGCCACAAGTACATTTTATGAACTACCTTACACGAAATACACGTAAAGTTGGAAATTCAAATCTTTTTTGGCCTTCGAGAGTCGCATCTCTGACATTTACATTTGTGCGTTCGTTTCGTGCTCGGAATGGTGTCACAGCGCAGCGAGAAAATCCTGACCCAGAGGTCAGATGACACAATAATATAATTAGTTTTGCAAAATTGTGAGAGATGAAATGATTTTACACATGATATTATATATTTTCAAACAGTGTGTACAGTATATCGTCC
Source organism: Paraglomus occultum (assembly GCA_910592205.1). Taxonomy (NCBI): domain Eukaryota; kingdom Fungi; phylum Glomeromycota; class Glomeromycetes; order Paraglomerales; family Paraglomeraceae; genus Paraglomus; species Paraglomus occultum. The sequence continues at coordinate 17,125 of CAJVPJ010000695.1, read as the reverse complement.
TCACTCCTTCTTTTTTTAGAAAGCATCGTATCACTAATGTCTTTAGAGAGTTGTTCTCTAATCTCCTTTATTGACAGATGCACGTCTTCTATTAGCTAGTTTATAGTAATTTAAACAATCCAGTAAACCTTTACCGAATTGAAGTAAGCTCTTATTACATTTTGATTGTGTTAACATTATGAGCTTCGGAATTAACAACGTTATTATATAAAAAAACGAAGTTGATGGAGTCTGATGATGTAGCCTGTAATGCAGGCGAAATCGCACTGTATCTGGAACTTTTTCTGCGGGCAATTCTTTGATTGATTTTTTACGATAGAAAACTCTTTTTTTTTTCCAGTCTTTTGTCTTTTGACAAGAATTTTTTGCAAATATACCTTTCTTGGAAACGTTAGCACGCTTAGATGGTAAAAACGAAGAGTTTTTGTTAGGCGTTTTATCTGCTTTTATTGTATCATCTGATAAGTCGGGACTCGAGATCTTCGCTCCGCAAGAGCTCTACTTTCTCCTCAGAAGTGACGGTGAATTGAGCTGACATTTGTTGATCATTCTTCTAATTAGTGATGAAGTAGTTGACTGGAAAATCTCGTTGAACAGGTATAATGGTTGAGTCGGGGATTCGTTCAGTGTCTTGTTCGCATTTGGGACATTGTGAAAAAATTTACATGTTGTTCAAGACAATTGCGTATGAGAACGGTGAAGGATTTTTGCAACCTATGCAAAAAAAAGTTCCTTGATTACATAATAAACATGGACCAAGTTCCGGAAAGCTACGTATCAGATTTATTCCCTAATTAAATGAACCTCGCTGATATCAACATCAATATAAATTCTGATCTACAATATTACATATTTATATTTACTACATAATGTCACTTTATAATATGATTTGTGTACCAAAGTATAAACATATCGCTAAAAGCGGAAAAAATGAACATAATAGTAAGAATCTGAATCACTTGAATATCGTGCTGCATAAAACCGCACTGTCTTAAAAATTTACATTAAACAAGATTATAATTATGAGTATACAGTGTGGGACAAAAAAAATTGGAATGACAAAAACTGTGCATTACGCCACAACTAGTGATCAAATTCACATGAAATTTTTATCATTACAAGCTAAAAACCAGGTGATTTTATTAATATATTTTTAGTAAGGTATACGTTCCCCATTCTTTTCAATTACAAGTTTACAACGCCGTTTCATCGATTTCACCAAGTTAATTAGAGTAGAGTCTGGGATATTTTCCCATTCCTCTACCATAAATTGCTCCAGCTCATTCTGATTTTTTGGCATTCGCCTCTCCACATTGCTTTTAACAATACTCCAGAGATTTTCAATCGGATTTAGGTCGGGGCTGTTAGATGGCCAAGCCATGACTTCAGGCATATTCTCTCGAAGAAAGGCTTTGGGCAAGACGGCTTATATGTTTCGGATCATTATCTTGCTGAAACCGCCATTTGCCATGCCCTTTAGCATGCGATTTATCTCTGGAATATGTCTGCAGAGAATATCCACATAGAACTTAGCATCCATTATCTGCTTAAAGCAGAATAAACTCGTCTTTCCCTTTACGCAGAAACCACCCCATGCAAGAATCTTCGTTCGGTCCTTTATACCAACGTTCCACCGTGTTTCGGAAGAGTTGAAAAGCATAACGTTTTGTTCCAATTATCGTTAAGGTGATCCTTGGCCCATTCTACCCGCTTTCGTTTATGGTCATCAGTAAGCATTGAGGTGGCTTTTAGAAGATGTTTTGAGTATCCAGCATCAGCTAAATGCCTTCCAACTGTTCTATAAGAAACCTCCACACCCCATATTTGATAGCTTTGTAGCTAAAGTTCTTGTTGATATAGAGGAATCCCTGCGAACATATTGTCCTAATGCTTTGGAGGCATTTGCTGTGATCTTCCTTGGTCGACCATTACCAACAGCATGTCGTATTGTTCCTAATTTTTTGAGTTTTTTTGAGATTGTTATATATAGTAGAAAGTGGTATGTTTGTGCGCTTATGTATTTCCTTGGCATCCTGTACACTCTCATCCCACAAATGTAATATGGTTTTTCGTTGAAGTTCTTGTTTAGATGTCATTTGTATGTAAACGTTTTTCTCAAAAAGCAGAAATAATAATAAACACAAAAAGTATCAAATTTGCGTCACTTTAACTCGTGCTTTATTTTGCATTTTACGTGTCGCAAATCTGATCTAAATTGGGTATATATAGAGATAATCCTATATTAATCCTGTTATGATTTATATTCCTCACCTTCTGGTATGATAAGGGGAGCATTAAAATTAATAAGCCATGAGCACATTATTACTTTTCAAACGTCATCAGTCACACTGGTCAATTTTACAGCCACATAATAATCAGCCTCTCATTTATGTCACAAAACAGAATGTTCACTTTGTCTGGTTTTGTTGCAGTCTGCCCATATTAATATATTAATATGGAGAAAGACTCGAGATTTTTGTTTTCCAACTGTTTTTTCCCCAGCATGCTTTTCGCATACATAGAAACAGTTTTCGCTTCCGTCCTCAGGGTCTTCGGTTACAACTGTTTTTTACTGCTTCCTTTGGCATCTAAGAATGCAACCGTGTGACACCTCCTGTCTTCGATTGGCTTTCTCCGCGTGGAAAAAATTATGATCCTGATTGCATAAAGATAATCTATGGTGATGAGCAGAAGTAACTCTTTCAAGATGACAGCATTCCTTGCATTAGAGGTTAGAGAGAATACTAAGATGCAGTGATTATGATATGGGTATGTGTTTATTGTTATTGTAAGCAACATCCCATGCCATGCTTGCAAAAGCAGAAACTTGAGCAACAAGCTCCCTGCGATAGCCACCAAGCACAACACCTTCTCTAAAAGCAGAGGCAAGAGCGTTAAGCAGTTCTGAAACATCAACTGATGGGGTCATTGATTGTAATTGTGGGCAATGAAATTATAAAATTTGATCAACCAATGAAAAGTCATGGTTTCAGCATCAGCCGCAACACGGGGTATCGCTCAGTATCGTTACAATATTGGATTTTACTTATTACACCAAGACCAGGTTGTATTAGTAAAACTTTTACTTCACATATGAAAAGCCATGGGGGATCAGTGACATTCCGTAGTGACCGCTCACTTTTGTCCGGGTACGTTACATTGAAGCTTCATTGTCCACCGGCCGATAAGTATACTTCGAAACGCTTTTTTCTCAAATGACCTATGCAAAGGCAAGATTATCTATCCCTATTGAACTCTTCATCGTGAGATTGCTTTTCGCAAGCATGGCAAGTTTGATTTGCCCTATTCCCAATTTATACTAGCTAATTTGCAACAATGATGTTTCGGATCGAAGATTCTTTAGTATATCATCATCCGTTCGCGATCTTTTCTAGGATCTGCTAAGAAATACAATCTTTGGAAGCAGTCGTCCTTTGTTAGGAAGACATCCACAGCATAACTATTTCGATTCGAAATCGGCAAAAACAAATATAGATTCATGCTTATTATTATGAAAGTGTCATATTATTAAACTCGCACTCTGTATTGATGAACCTTAGCCATGCGAAAGAAATTTTTGGTTAGGAAGAACGTGCGGCAGTGGATTATTGAAAAATTGAGCCAATATCCCCTAATGTTGCTTCTACATATCTTTCATGTTCATCACTTTCTGTTCTAATCTTGATTGCTTGCTAAGCAAAGTTTGTTACTGCGGTTCCTGTGAGTAATCACGCCACTCAAAAATCGGTTTCAAGGAGTTATATATAATCAGCAAATAGGCTAGTTTGACTGCATAACGCTTACCATATTGTCAATATTCGCACTGCTGGTGAAACAAAGTTCGCTGCACAATACGTCACACGTGCCTTTTCACTGTATTGTCTCGTTAACAAACAAGTCACAAACAATACAAAAGGCATGAAAACATCACACAGTACAAGGGATGTGTTACTATTAAAATCCGTTCGGCGAGTTCTTCTCAAACCAATTAAGGAAAACTCAGTTATGGAAACGGGTTCTTTGAACCAATTCCTGGGCTCTGTCATAAGTCTAATTAATGAACATGCAGTTCGGTCGCTCGTAAATTTGCCAAAGTTATTAAGTTTCCTTGGGCATTTTGCGTTTTTTCGATTTCGAGACCGTACAAATGAGAACGTCGCAATGTAATTGGAGGTCCCAGATCATTTCATTTGTAGCACCCGATCAACCACGTGTAACGCTATCGTTCAAAATTAGCAATTCTCACGATGTCAGAGATATAAAGATCGCGTGGAGTACCAAAAATACTGTTTTTTTGGTCTTAGATCTATCGACTTGGCGCAGAAAAAGAAAAAATCTACCGTCGTTTATTACAAACAGCCACTCCATTCCACACAGGTACATACTGGAGTCTTATTTCTAGCTAATAACCGCTCACTCGGGCGAAACCGAAACGAGTCAGGCTATTAGAGTTTCAGAATGCTTGTTTTCCAGCGACGCTTAATTTCGCTAATGGTCAGTCTTTTAAAGCAGTTGCTTCTAGGATAATACACATATTTTATTACCAAGATCAGGTAAGCACTCAACAAAGTCAACAGAGAGATCAGAAGACACTATTTAATATTATAGTATATCCGTCTTATCTCGATACACTGTCGCTTTCCAGCCACAATGCTAGCTTGTTTCCACATATTAAACTCAGATAAATGCACCCTCGTTATAGCGACAATGGTTCTAGCTACAATAGCAATCTGTAGTTATCCCGCTTGTGATTTCTATCGTGCTCGAGGAGGTCTCAACAACGGAACTAAAAAAAATGCGAAAAGCGTCGATGCTCTACCTAAAACGGGGCTTAGTAATAACGATATATCAGATCTACAAGTTGAAGCCACATCAAACAAGAACCGAGTTTCGCCTCGCACTATCTCTGGTGCGACTAGGGACAATGTAAAGAACTGGACTAAAATGATCATGACAGCCCATGAAACCCACGGCGTTCAAAGTAGTCGTATAGGCGACTCTCCGCTCGGCTGTATTTCTGAGAGAGGTGATCGTATCTCTAGATACACTCAAAGAGAATTTGTGGTTAATGGCGCAAGAACTCTTTGCTCATTTGTGTTTACCCCATTAGTTCGGCGTCTCACACGAGATACGATCGCCTACAAAGCAAATTCGAGTTGTAAGAGGTCCAAACCGTTGTTAACTCTCGGTACGATCACCGAGGAACCTGAGATCAACCTTGCTGAAAAAGATGTTATTCCTTGTAACAAAGTTGAGACGCCGGTTGCTTCTAAAATACTTTTCACAATCCTTGAGGAAGATGAGGATACGGACGAATGACTATGAATTGTAGTTCTTATTAGGAGAATTGCTTTAGTTAAAAAGGATGGTTTATGCAAAACAATCTTTGTCTTGTATGTACAGTTTGAAATCTTACCATAGCATGGAGACATCAATAGCGGGTTTGAATCTTTCCTAACACCGTGTATCATATTTTTCTATAATTTTTAATATCGCGCAATTCTGTTGTAATAAAGTTGGGGTCTGTGGCGTGTGCGAGTTCAACAGTCGTCATATATTTTATGTGATAATATTGTATCCCTTTACACATAAAAATGTAATGCATGTGAATATTCTATCGTGTGCTTTCTTTTGATTTGTTACGCAATTAAGTATTTATGAAATCTCGAGTAAAAATATAACGAAAATATTATTAGTGTCATATTGTTGTACCAAAGCTAGAAATACATGGAACAAAAAATGGTATGAGCGATGCAATAAAGATACTATTATTACAAACTTTTTCAGTTAAGTAATCGACGAATCATTAAAAAGGTGAACCATCAAGGTTATAATAGTCTCAGCTTTATACGGATGCAAGTAACTGTTCGGCCTTCAGAATCCGCAATGACAATATCACCATTAACTGGCACTTTGGGAACGTCATTCGGAATAGAAGCTGGGATAAGTTTAAGAAAAAAAAGATGTGGTTTAGTATTAGAGTAGAACCTTCGTGTTGACCAAGACCTTACTAACGGCAAACCGAATGAAAGAGTTTGCTTGCATTATCTTACATCTCAAGCTTCAAATTACAACTTACCAGTAACATCCAAAGCAAAATCTCCCTTATTGAACGGACATGAAGTACCACGGATATGATCACTATCAAGAGTCTCACACAAGTCAAGACTCTTGGTCAGCTTTATGAAATTCATTAACTTCAAACTCAATTTAATTTTCCCTGAAGGAACGTCCGAAGCTGACAATGTACGAGTGCAAAGTAAGGTTAGCATCAGTGCCGTAAACAAGAGCACTCTGCTCTGCAACTGCATGCATACTTACCCAGCAACCCGTTTACTTTTATGTTGAGGTCCTCCCCAACTTTCGGCTGCAGAGGCGTAATAGAAACCCCTCCGTCGTATGCTTTCAACAGGTGTGTTGACGGATCCCCACATAGTGTCCAGAGAGTTCCCTCACCAGTGTTTTTCGAGCTTCCCACAATAGGTTTCTGGCTTGACAAATCTGCAGTAACAATGGTGGCCAACAGGCCCAGAAGCAGAAGCAGAAGTAAAGAGCTGGTTTTCATTTGGGTTATAATAACTAATAGGGAGGGTGTATGCAAAGGGAAGTACTAGTACTAAATAAAATGCTAAGCCAGCCGATATTGTGATGTTAATATAAAACCCTGTTGTGGTACAATTAATATATTGTGTAACAAAACGCTCTTGGACATGATTACGGCTTGGAAGTAGATTTCGATACCGATTTAGTTGTGGAAAACTTCAACGTTCTCTGCATCAATTCTCTATAATCGACTCTGATAGTAGTGTTATCACTTGTTGCCTCACTATTGTTCTCAATTGGCTCATTGTTATTATTGTTATCGTTCGTCCGTTCATGCTGTTCATCAGCATCCGCATTAATGGCAGTATTTACAGTTTGACCATCAATATCCTTGTTCTGTTTTTGCTTTTTCTTTTTCTTCTTTTTCCTCCTTGTTTCTCGCTCGGACATGTACAGCGAGAAAAAATCTCTGTTTGCGACGTCATTCTTTATTTGACCTTCATTCTCGGCTTTGGTATCCTGCGAAATATTAGTTAACAAGGGAGAGTTCATTGCTGATACTGCAGCTTGTCTTTGTCGCTTTGAAGCGGTAGATGATGTCTTGCTATCTTCATCCTCGTCGTCGACATCTTGCTGCAGTGGCTCTTTGCTATTGTGATTGTCATGCAAGGTTTGCGTCCGTGTAGCTGTCAATTTTCGTTTTAATCTGCTCTCGGCGATGCGCTTACCAACCAAAACACTATCATATGCGTGAATGACGTTAGTTACATGTGATTTACAACAATCGAAAAGGTATCATTTTATTCACTTACGTGCAGACATACATACCCTACACCTTGATTAGACAAAGAACCTCCTCTAGCTACCAATAGTTCGTCCGTGTCATCCCTAACGTCTTCTTCTTCTTCACCGGGTTTCAGAGGAGGCAGCCATTCGTTTACCGTCGATCGAACCAACCCGAGAGACACACTCAATTGGGTTTGGAGCAATTCCAATTCTTCAAATTTCTTCGCCTTGGACATGTCTATAAAATTTGGCTTTTTTTTTGTGTCCCCGATTTAAATTTGTTATTTCACCGTCACCTGATCAGTCATACATGTAAAACTCCCACAGTCCATGAATGGTATTCTACGGAGTGAAACATAGACTTTTCAGTCAACTTTTGATCCAAGAAAATAAACCAAATTTCTATAAATGCTTACCGTAGAAAAAAAGAAATGTCACGACAAGACCGTCCGCGCAAAGCCCAGTCACTCACAGTTTCCACTCTCCCAATAGTACCACTGAACAATCCGTTGGCAACATCGCAATCACCGCGCCAAGCGCGGCCTACGACAATGTTCATTCCCTCACAGGAGAAAGTCATATCTCCTCAAACAGAACAGACATTCGCTTTGCTTACCGTGCCTGAAAGCAATACGGAAGCAGACGCTGTTTCGCTTAATTCTCTTCGAACTGTTGATACTAATGCGACTAATGATCTAGAGAGCGTATCATCAGACATAGCTGAACGGGCTTCAGATCCGCAAGGGATTGTCAAGCACTTGTGTGATATTGATGTATGAAACCTCTTTATTAGTGGACAATAGATGGAAAGGAAGGTTAACGGCGAATGCAATGAAGGCTGACTGTGTTTTTGTTTCGCTTTGTAAAGGGAGGATTGAACATTATACTAGAGCGAGTCAAGCAGGATGCACAGTCATGTAAGGTATGTATCAATGTATATAGCAGGTTTTGCGACAATGATTTTGCTATTGTGAAAACTGTTAACCCCATTCGGTGGGTTTCTTTTTTTTTTTTTTTTGTAGGAAGCGGCCAATTTTTTGAAAAAGAGAGCGTTGATTGAAGAGGAATATGGGCGTTCGATGCTTAAGCTGTCTCGTGGCACGCAGGAGAGTTGTAACACTAGTGATAGCAAGCGAGGGTGAGTTCATTTGGTGTGTTTTACATCTGCCCAACTATGCAAGATGGCATTCCCATCATTCACATCATAATATATATATTTACTCTTAGTACATATGGCGATAATTGGTATAATATACTGCGACTTCATGAGATAATTGGTGAAAATAGGATAAAGTTCGCTGCTGCTATTCAGGAAATAGCCGAGGATCTTACCTATCAATATAAAGATACAGATAAAGGCAGAAAAAATGTAAGTTACAGCTGGTTAAACGACAAAAACCTTATGATTTGTGTCGAAGCGTTCTCCTTATGATTGAAGAATGGGGTGCGACTTTGTTGGAACAGATGAAAGACACGGGACAAAAGTACGAACGACAAATCCAAGAAACGGAACAATCACTGGAGAAGGTGAGTTGTATAGTTTTATGTTAGCGTCCAAGTCATGGTAAAAAGTCGGAGAAACTAAACTCTGTCTCTCTTGTTTGCAGGCCAAGTACAAATACGAAAGCCAGAGTGAAGACTGGGAGCGCTCTTTATTAGAAAAGAATGGGGATATTGTTCCGCATTCCAAAAGGACACTCACGAAATCTATATTTACTAATAAACCAAAGTCGCCCACTCAGGTATTTCCAATCAATAACATGACCGATGTTTCAGGTATCCATGTTTGCGTATCTTAAATTTCTAATATTAATTATTTGCAGTTGGGGAAACAAGAGGAAGATGCACGTCAGAAAGCCGCGACAGCAAACGAAAACTATAAATTACACTTATCTAATACTAATGCATTGCGTAATGAGTATTATAATGTCCATCTTCCTCAAATGATAACAGTAAGTTTTATTTCAGTATACCTATACTATTTTCATTTTACTCATGAGTGTTCCTTGTCTAGTCATTAAAAGATGTGGCGGATGAGTGCGATGCAGCACTGCAATACAATCTAGCACGCTATTCCTACCTGTATGAAAATACCATGGTAAGCGAGGCATTGGTTATAAGCCCTGTCAGTGCAGAAGATGGTAATTATGCAATACAGCACGTAGAGTATGATATTAACTTTATGAATAAAAAGAGTTTTATTTTAATAGAAAAGAATTGATCTTTGCTTATGGATGATTGTTAGGATTTTCCATGCGTAAAATGGTTGAACAAATTAATAATGAAGAGGATTTCCAATCTTATGTAACGTCTTGTGGTACCAAATCAAAGAAGCTTCAACGTAATAATATTGAATACAATGAGTATAATATGGTTTGTATAGTGGAGCTATGCCTAATTATTGATAATCATTGAATTTGAGATTTGAGATCATGTAACTAAATATGTCTACTCTATCGTAGTCTGAGGTCGCACAAAGTATTGTAAATCCCAAGATTATATTTGGGGTAGATCTGGCCTTTCAGATGGCAAGGGATAAACACGAAGTCCCAATGATACTAGTAAAATGTGCTGAAGTCATTGAAAAATATGGTGAGGCATAGAGACTTGATGAGAATATTTGATGGGAATGTTGGATGTCGGCTGATCTGAAAATTAAATAACGTGTCAACTTTTTGCTGGATAGGTCTCTATAGCAAAGGGATATATCGAGTATCCGGATCGACCCCGCAAATAATGAAACTGAAGACATTGTTTAATAGGAGTGAGTCTTATCTATAATGCCTTGAAATTAGGAAAATTTCGTTATCGTGAATCTTTGTTTTTAGCATTAATATCACGATTGACATGTTCAAATTTCCATGTTTTTCAGATGCCGAAACAGTGGATCTGGACGGTTCTGAACATATTGCAGACATAAATAATGTTGCAAGTGTCTTGAAGCTGTGGTTCAGAGAATTGCCTGACCCATTATTTGTTCGTGCACGATGTAATGATTTTATCAACGCGGCAAGTAAGTATGACGCAAGTACATATTAACTTTTGAAGCAGAATTATGTATCCATCTGTTTATTCGGTATGTCATATCTGTAGAACTCGAAGATAAGAAGTTGCGGGTGATTACATTACATGAACATGTCAATACTCTTCCCGATCCAAACTACAGCACGCTCAAGTATTTGATGGGACATTTGAACAAGTATGTTTATCGACTGTTCCGCTCGTCGCCATTGATGTCCTGCGCGATCGTATGTATGACTGATGTTTTGTGTTTGAATAGAATTGTGGCCAATGAAGAGTCAAACAAAATGGGTGTTAAGAATCTTGGTATTGTTTTTGGACCAACACTCATGGGCAGTCCCGCTATTCCCAATCCAACAGCCTCTACCGTACCAATGTTCATGGGCAGTCCAGCTAGCCCCAATTTAACAGCCGCTACCATACCGATGCAGGGCATTACGTCAATAGCGGTTGACAATGGTGGATTGGATGACATGAGCTGGCAATGCAGGGTAGTCGAGACTATTTTAGAGAATTATAAAGTCATTTTTTGATAGTTTGGGTGGGCTGTGGGCTGTATTTAATTTTGTGTTACGACCGTTTGTGGTAATGAATGACATTTTGACGAATAATATGCATATTTTCGTAATGATAATAAATTTCATATTTCACATGACGTTATTCCGAGAATTATAAAAAAGCTTAAACGCATAATCGATCACGATCATGATAATCACCATCGCTAATTTGGTAATTAAATCATTGTCAGCCAATACTTTCTATATTAAGTCCGTAAAAGGTTAACGTTACATATAGTTTTTTGATCTTTTTATCCAATCCGAATCCTTTCATTGACCCGGGGCGTAATACGGGTTCAGTCACGCTGAATTTGTCAGCCTATTATGATCGTAGTCAGCAAAACATCTGATAGAGAGGGTCGGAGAATGATGCCGAACAGTCCATGAGTAACGATGACGCAATAACTTACTGAAAACATACTTCAGCAAATTCAACCTGTAAGTCTCTGAACTTCATATTCCTGTCGTTTAAAAATAGGTTACTAACGCGGTTTCCCCAGTTCGTCATACCCCAGTATCGGTACTATACACAGAAGTCACGGGTGGAATATTTACAGTAGCTGAAACCTTTCTCCACTCAACGGCCATTCTAATTATACCTTCAAACAACACGTGTTTTGCTATAACTATCATTCACAGAAAAAGGATAAAAAAAATATTACGCTAACGCAACGACCAGCTCGTGTTTGCTACCCGCAGCACGGACTAACCTTCTTCTTTTACTAACCATAATAATTCGTATATAATGTCACAGAGTCTCCCCGTAGACCGGGAAAATCTCGAACTGGAAGACAAGCATAGTCACGACGGAAATGAGCATTCTGACCATTTAACACTAACCCAAAAAACTTCAATGTCAGATATCAATGAAGAAAAAATGAATGCTCTCGATAAACCAAATGACACACCTTCTGACGCTATCATTGACGATTCTGATCCATGTTATCGTCAATCTTCACCTGCAGAGAACACTTCTAGCAGTAGTGACATTGACGAAGATCCTGATGTGGAGGAAGCCGACGAAGAAATACGAGATGATCAGGACGAACAGGACGAACAAGATGAGGTAGACGAACAAGAAGAAGAAGACGATGAAGAAGAAGAAGACGATGAAGAAGACGATGAAGACGAAGACGAAGAAGTAAGACGTTTAACCAAACCGATTACTCGCATCCCTCGTGGAGAGAATGAGCCTCATCCCAGGAAAAAGATCGCATTACCGCCAGATACCCAACGCAAATCTCGAACGGATAAGCGAACCGTGACATCATCTTCCGAAGAAGATGAAGATAATGCGTCCGATGAGCCAGATGATGATTCAGATGAGCGAGATCTACCTCCACGACGCCGACATTCACAGTCAATACCGATGAACACACGTCGACGTATAGAAGACGATCAGCCTATTGATGTTGAGGAAATCTATCGAGAACTAAGAGAATGTGCGCTTGTTGCAGCTTCTTAATATTATTGCAGCATGTTTGTTGTCTGTTCAGGTAGCAGAGTTGCACACACGAGACTGATTATTATTGCATTTTCTCTATTTATGTGTATTGTAATCAATTAGCCGTTTCCCCTAAATCGGTCAATAAACTTGTTGGTTTCGCTGACAGTCTCCTATCAGCGCTAACTAAGCGCGGGAGTTGGGATGGTAATCGAGACGCTGCGACTACTTTCATAAAAGAATGGCTACCAAAATATGCCCAAGCACTACTCAATCGAGGGTATATATATACACACATATGTCTATGAACCATAGTTAATCAGCATTATATAAATTATATACAAAAGTAGACGCGGTTGAAGATTCTCATTTAACGATCTCATATTGCTTAATCCTCTTTCATTTATCATGAAGATACACCGACGTCTCTCCAGCACATATGCTTCAAACTGGTCGTTCAATCCACAACTTTTTCAACAAGATACTCGAGATATATATCCGAATTCTTCTTAAATTTGAATACGCTGGCGTCGAAGACGGAGAGTTTCATCTGTCTGATGAGATGCATGATGCAGTATATCGTATTCTCGGAGACGACCATGCGCCTTTTTATCGTCGATTTGATGGGAGATATGAAGCTGTTAGGGGAATAGGAGTAGGTATTTGATGGCTGCTGCGAGGTGTATGATGCGAGTACGTATATTAATAATGATTACTCCATGACTGTAGGCTTTGGAATACGAAGACAATACGAATGATATTATCAATGCTGATCCGGTCAGTAGAACTCAACCTCTTGGGAAAAGTCTCTTTATTATTTAACCTTGCATTGACATTATCATTATAGATGGAGCATCGCATGTCTCAGTATCAAATTGAGAGCATCAATCATTTTACTCGTGCTAGTGGATTACAAGCCATCCTCTGTGGTTTAGGTTGTTCACAGTCAGAACCATCTTTGAAAAAGGTTGAATTAAAAGATATGTATTATTTAATCAGAGTGATTCATAGGGTGAGTTGACTGTTAATAAGTGGGATGTTTTTGAGCATTGCTTACAAGAACTGTGCAGTTACATTATATTCAGTTTTGTTTACACTTTATATTGCTAACAATAAAAACATATGCATCTCGTAGATTGGTAACTTTGCCGTGACAAACTTCGGAAGCAACGATTATAGAGAATGTGTTTTCAAAATAGCGTGCTGCGTTCAAAAGCAGATACTAAAAATTCCAGACGAATTATTTAATCGTCTTGATCGTAAGACACTTATCAATGTTATTCAAATGGTTCATAGTATGGTCATAAGTCTTCCATCTACTGTCACTGGTATAACGCGTGACGTCAACAGAACTTATGAAGGCATGGTTACATCCGATGAAGAAGATGATGACAATGAGTTTATAAGTTATCACGAAATTCCCGATGGAAAGCAGATACTAGTAACTTCATATATGAGACTGGAAATTGCTAATCGTCTGTTGAAGTGTTTTATATTAGACCTTCGGTTAGCAGGCTTGAACATAATAAAGGACGTGTTAAATTATGGTTATAAGCAAGCAAAGATCTTGAAAAGAAGCAGGCGAAAAGAAAGTCTGAGTATCGAAACTGATGAGGAAACGGTCTTGGTGGAAACAGAGAATATATCAGATTGGATCATTCGGTATGGTATAATGTTGGTTTTATTGATTTGATCGATGTTATGATATTGACACATATCAATTTGTGTGTTTGTCAGTCGGCTGACTGAAAAATTGCGTAAAGACGGAATACTGGAATATATTTATGGTCCAAATATTCATCTTGAAATTGTCCAACGATCAACAGAAATAATTGTTTTCCTTATAAATGCGGAAGCACTAACATCTGTCGAATTGGATGTCATTTGGTCGCCAGTTGAGGGCAATCAGCATCGAAGTATAGTACACGGTGTATGTCATGTATTACACGAGATAGCTGACATATTGACTCTGGAAAACAAGTCGTATCTGTTCAAGAAGATACGGTTGATGCCAATGAGCTTCATTGAATCACAAACATTTTCACTAATAAAAGCATTGGTTGTATCTTTAATCGACCATACGCCGCCATTACGTTCTTCTCCTGTAAGTATAACATTGCTTTATTTAAACGATTTGCATACGCATTGTTAACAAGAAACTTTTAATAGGCTATTCATGATGTATTATTCGAAGCATTATTATTATTATGGCATATACTTCGGGATTCGTCTTTACCTCTTCCAATACTGATAAATTCTGAGCTGTTATCGCCAAAACCCACATCCGTCGCTTCATCGACTACCACTATCGATCAAGATCTCATACAAGGTGTTGCACACTTGTTAAACACCATACTACAACGGGGATTAATGCAAGAACAGAGGGATCAATTATTACTAATGTGTATCGAGGATGTCAAGAATCATAATCCGGGAACAGTGTGGGCGCTTAGAGTTATACTGAGGATTTTCAGTAAGTATTCTACCATGTGCAAATCATGTAGATTTTAATTCGACGAGTTTTTTGAATATTTCAGTATCAGAGTAATTCATGCAAGAATTTATCTCTATCATAGGTACTTCGCTTTCTAGTTCATATACGACTGCCGAGTATTATCGCCAGTTGGCTAATTTAACAGATTTGTTTCTATCCGATTTGACACATTGGACGAGTGCCATCAAATCACTCACAGACCGACACGGATATGGCTCTAGTATGGAGATTGGTTTGCATTTTCAGTTTAATATACGTTGAATATGTTTATGACTATTTAACACCATTATTTTAATTATTCTTTTAATTCTCAAACAGATCAGATGTCCCCGTCGAGCGGTCAACAATCTCCAACTGCCAACTTATCTCCAGCACGAGTTGCAATATTGAAAGATCAATTACAAGGACGTTTACAATTCTTACAATGGATGGCAAATGCAGATTTAGTGAACTTTTTCACCTCTATCGATCAAACAGATATAGTCTGGGATTGTCTCATCGCCGATCCAATAGGCAGGAGTGAAAGAGACGAGGCATTTGCATGCTTGGAGAGTATATCCAATTATGAGTTGTTTCATTATCACTTTTTCCATGACCGTTTGCCACAACTCGATGTTCGGTATTTCTCCGAAAATGCGCTAAAATACGCGAAGACTTGTCTTGTAAAGGTTAATGCTAAGAACGACAGAATAAGAATGGTAAGAGGCGGGAAGAACTATTACTATTCGACCGTTCTATTTGTGTGGGTGGTTAACATTTTGTCATGTTTGTGGGTAGACATACACGCCTCAACCACAAAACATATACATATGTGACGAATTGATTGGTATTGAGCTTATTTGGAACATTGCACTTAATGCTGAGGATGAGGCAGTTGGGAAAGAAGCCGTCGCATTTTTGGTGCATTTGTATATGAACGTAAGCAATTCAACTCAATCGATTTGATATTATGTACTATATGATGTTTCCAACATCAGACTCATTGTGATATTTTATAATAGACTGATCTTTTATTGGACAACTATATCGAAATCGCACGCCAAAATCGAGAAGCGTTAGTCGACAAATGTGTGGCGCATCTGTTTGATTCAGCTAATGGCTTGTCATCGCCCTCAACGCTTACAAGAATGACTGGGATTGATCCGCCTTCATCTAATCCCTGCGAGGTTTCTGCCGATAATGCACTATCGCCAATGTCATATTATAAGAAAGAAAAAGACGCATTGGCATTCAAGAGATGCTTAGAGTTGTTAAAATATTTTATGGACTATTTTGACGTAAAGTATCATTCTAGTGAAATCGATCGCAAGAATAGGAAGCGACATGGAATGCTTAATGATGGGGAACTGATTACTATTAAAATCAACAACAACGGTCCTGGGGCGGTAGGTTAAGAAATTATCTGTCTATTTATTTATCTGTCTATCGATGATAATGTCTCATCCTGATACATGCTTGCTTTTGTAAACGATGATAGTCGCAAATGTTTGATCTCCAGATTCACACGAGTGATACTGTCTTTGCTTTACGACAGAAAGTAGCCGCTCGCCTTGGTGTAAGTCGACCTTCATTGGTCAGGCTATTTGTGCTCGGGAAAGAGCTAGTAATGGATGCCGATAGAACGACACTGAAGGAGCAGAAGATTACCGATTTAGCAACTTTTATAGCTTCCAGGAGACAGAGCGATGTTCGAGGAATACATAATACAGATGTAGGAGAAAGGACATTCGAGAATGAAGTTAGTCTTTGCAAGACTTCTATTCATGTATTATTGATTCCTCTTCATATCTTGATGATTGATAATGGTTTATTGATTTATTTGCAGATAACGGAGTCTGATCTCCCGATTAATTTATTATCAAAGTATGTCGATAAATTCTTCGAATTATTGCAAATTGAGGAATTGTATGCATCACAGGTAGGAATTCCGTGACCGAGAGTGTATATGAAACCGGCTTTATTATTAGTTTTTTTATAACACAATTTATTATCTTTGTATCATCCGCATTGAAGATATGGGATCTTCTTATGCGACTACCAACTAACGAACGGATGCTCGAAACTCTAAAAATGATGGAAACGCCTGTGCAATGGAGTAACCTTTTTGACAGCCGATCGCCTTTCAGATTACTGTACGCTCTGCAAATCGTCGACTGGTTATTGAGAGGAGGCGATGAAACGGTGGATGCTGACGAATGGTGTACGCGCTTTCTCGATAACGGTGGATTGGACTACTTATTATCTGTGCTCATTTTGCGAGACCCGTCAGATAGCGAGCCT
>CAJVPJ010000694.1:0-18820 GCA_910592205.1 Paraglomus occultum | reverse complement strand
TACAAGTAATAAATGTTACCAAAAACTGTCGCGTTTATTGAATAAAGTTATTATTACACACGGAGGCTATTTAGTCATTAAAATTTTAACCGTATTTTTTTGTTCTGCATTTTCTGTTTCTATTACTAATATTCTTACGCGGCTAGCCTCTTTCCATTTTCTCTATTGTAAAAGTTTATACAGTTAAATAATTTGTAGATAATCTACATCATATACATGAGAAAGAGAATATCACCAAACATTTTTCATTGCAGAATGTGTAATAGTTTGTCTCGTTTTCATACTTCTTAATGAAGAAAAAAGAAAGCTTTTGCTAACTTTAAACTTTATAATAGCTAATAAATAATGTCCTTTTTCATACAGATCAACTGGGAAAACTATTATCGCGTGTGCAACGTAATATAATATCAGATAATCCTAATTACGCGTACGCATGTGATAGGACGTGTGCCATACAATTTCCGAACAAAGAAAATATTTATGAAAAAGTCTAAACACATTTTTATCAAAGATTTTGCTATCTTCCAACTACTTTGATGATTATTGCGTAAGTTGGTTGTAAATTGTGCATAATTTTGACTTGCGACTATTTATGTTACGCAGTTCCGAAAGTAAGAAATAAGCACCAACCCCACAATTTTCTAATGCATGTGATTGTTTATACCAGACGGTGGGGGACCATACGGTGTGCGACTGTCACGATCTCATCGAGGTGAGGGTAAATATAATGCAATCGTATAAATGTTTAGAAGATGCTTATTTTCGGAACTACAGTATATTGTATTATCGTTATTATTTCAGTTTTTGTAGTTATCTTAGTATTATACATTGTACTAGTACAACAACATTAAACTGCTATTGACCTAATTCGACTGTAAAGACGCCTATTGGAATACTTAATAGCCAAAGATTTGGTTCTTTTTGTAGCACAGAATCTTTCCCGTTTTAGCCTACCCCCTGTGGCGTTTATGTTTATCGTTATGTTTGCTTTGTCTTGCCTCATTTATCACTGATTCGCATATAAATAGTGAGTCATATTTCAATTTCTGATTGCCCGCGCTTCGTCTCAACTACTATAACTTACAGCATTGTTCACCTAAGCTCACCTAAACAACATGTTAAAGCTTGAGGAGTTACAGGTGAGAAGCATAATCACTTAAATCTAATAAAACCATCTAAAAACGACCGAGCATAAAGGCAAATGAACAGACTAGGTTGTTGGCTTAACGCGAAATGACAGATCTCTATCAAGAAGTAAAGGTGCTATAAGGCGGTGAGAACTAAGTGTCAATGAACCACCTTTAAACTTTGCAACTACAAACTCACACGTATTTAGGATGAGTTTTGCCCGCCCCTGGATCTTTCCCTCGTAGAGGAGATGTTCAATGAGCGAACCGACGACGACGAATGCTATGGTTTTCTTATGGTACTTAAGGACAATGCGGAAGCTGAAACAGACAAAGGCTCTGACAACGACGCACCAATAAGCTTTGCTGTCGAGCAAGACCCGTTTGAGCAAGACCCGTTTGAGCAAGACCCGTCTGAGCAAGACCCGTCTGAGCAAGATCCGCCTGAGCAAGATCCGCCTGAGAAAGATCCGTCCGAGCAAGAACCGTCCGATCAAGACTTGGCCGAATTGAGTACTCGTTTCTATGATTATGATGTAAACTTGCTGCAGAAGATTTTGGTAATAGCTGGAGGTGAACTAGAGACGGCGATCGATCTGATGCGTTTTATCATCGAAGAGGATACCAAAAATGGTCAACGGACATGGAGTCAGGTCGTAGGATCGTCAACGTCTCCTAATAAATTTTCAAATAGTTATCATCGCGAAACTGGTGAGTACTCTGCTGTAGGCAACTGTAAACTGTCAGTAGGGGAGGGGAGCTGGAGGCAAAATGCTAGCTCTAGTAAGGTCATAAGTGCCTCACCGGCTTACGATAGGGACAAATCACGATCTTCTCGTACTTACGACGATGAAGAAGAAGAAAACCGATATAATAATGATTATGAGGATGATGATAATGATGATGACGACAATGAAGATGGACGCATAAACGATCCGGTCTATTGTCGAAAAAAAATCAAAGAGTATAAAAATAAGCGCGACGAAGCATTCCGTCTTGCTAACAGCATATATCAGAAGACTAGAAATCGCAAACGAAATGAAGCTCATGGCTACTACTCGGAGCAAGTAGGTTCCGTCGACCATTCGGGCGCCGCCTTTCTGTCATGCATGAATACAGTACTTGCTGCTCCCAAATGAACTTAGGTCGTGACTTTCATAACAGGGACGTGCGCATGATGCGGAAATGAAGTTGTGGATTTTGCGTGCTGCTAGAGCACAAGTCCGTCAGAAAAGGTTGCTAATCGATGAATTTATAATCTTCGTTTTGCTGTCAACTTTGTATTTTAGTTATCATGATCATTGAGAGAAAAGAATATTAATCAATGTATACTTATCATTACATAGCAAGGCGAGAGGAGATCCTAATTTTGTAGATTTGCATGGATTGACTGTTCTCGAAGCTTTGGCCGTGGTGAAAGATGAACTGAAACGTTGGTCTTCGACACCTATGCAATCAGGTTAGTCAGCGCTCGACTAGCATACGTTCGAATCGAGGACAATATTGACTTCCTTTTCCTCAGGATCCAACAAAAAACCTCTACAAATCATAACTGGGGCAGGCAACCATTCACACAATAACGTACCCAGGCTTTGGATCGAGGTCGGAGATTATCTAGAAGAGACTAATTGGAAATTTGATAAAGACAGGGGTTCTTTCGTTGTGTGGGGACGAAATGGATCTTCGTAGCCCGCAATTTTTATTTCTTTTCCTTGATTGTTGTGGTATATATATACGTGCATTTTTTACAGGTAGATCGTTATGGATTAAAGGGATGGTATTGCATTGGTATCCTTTGTCACGAAATAGTTGATTATCTTATGAACCTTTGGTATCGTTAAATTATGAATTGGGTGTACAGCTTTCTGTATTGTAAAGAGAGTACGGACAAATTGTTAAATATGTATGTTTTATGTTTTTCAACCAAAATACCCTCGCTTACATACCACGAGATTCTCCTCTTTCCCTATGACGAGTCTCCCTGAAACGTCTTCAGCCCACAATAGAGATCTTGCTGCAGCATTAAGTTTTCCTTGTCTTTCTAAATCGGATGCCTTTTCAATGTCGTACACGACGTGATTTTGCGCAGTTGACAATCCGCTGAGACAATAGCAAGTATGATAAAAATCTGGCCCTTTTGGTGGTTTATCCACAAGACCACCCTGTTGATATTGGGCTGCAATAAGGAGGTATTCTTGAAGAGCCTCTGTTTAAGACAATGGCTCGGTTATGTCTACAGATTCTGTCTAATACAATCACAGTTCCATTCGATCTCCAACTCACCTCTATTGAACAATAGTTGACACACCGATGGCTTGATTGTTTTCTTTTCCCTCAATTTTTGACGCAGCCTGATCGTTTCGAGCAATGGATACAGCCCACCAACCCAGAAGGAATAACATCCATCAACAAGTTTGTTTGGTCGACCTTGGAACCCGCCTTCAAGTGGCATTTGTAGAGAGACGGCCCATCGCTTTCATGATAAATTGTATGGTAAGCAAGAATAAGCCTTAATCTTGGGGGTACATACGTAGACAAACGTAAACGTACTAATAACTTGGAGACATCCAGTTTTTCAGAAACTCCCATAAGTTCCATCGCAGCCAGACCGCAGAACGCGTATCCACCATGTGCTTCAATACCGGGAACACCACCAATACCGCCTTCGTATGTTTGGCATCTGGTCGACGGGTGAAAATCAATTTAATCAACCGTGTGCGCACACGTAATACTATTTTATTTGCATAATGCCTTACTTTTTTATCCACTCTGGAGTTCCTTCGATCAATTCGTGTGTAAGTATGTTAGTCAGTACTGCTATAGAGAGAGCGCAGTAAACACCACTATGAAATCCATTCACAGTAATTAGGACATTGCAACCAAGATTTCTTTTATATTTGTGCCCAAACTATCTCTCACCGTATATCAACTTCTCCTCCTTTGTGCATGATAAAAGATCCATCGGGCTGCTTTAGGCTTAAAAGCCATTGGTAAAGGTTCTCTCTGATGTAATAAAGTCGATGAGTTTAAAATCGCAAGGGGTCTAAGTTTCTCATTAGTATCAAATCGTTACCTGTCAATTATGTCATAAGCTTCTTGGGTTCCAAGAACAGCCAAAGCATTAACGGCAGCATATGAAGCAGCCAGGTGTGAAAGCTGACCGAATCCGCCACCAAAGCCTCCTGTCGGGTTCTGATATTTGGAAAGCATGTCGATAGCACTGTATGACGCGCAGTGTATCGTTTAGTTTAATAGATCCATTAAATAGCTTGAAAAGTACGTATAGCCTACCCTTGCATGAAATCGGGTTCAATCGTGTGTCCAAGAATGTCCAAAGCATGCACAACCCAATAACAGATCCATGGTCTGCTAGCATCAAGGACCACGAAATACTTGTTCAATCCTTTTGATCCGCTCAACAAGTAATTCAAGTGACGTTCTCTCTCCAGAGTAACGCTTGGAATATAAACAAACTCGTATTAAGAATGTTTATCAAAGAAAACGAAAATTGGCATTACCTTCGATATTGGTATTATTGATTACTTACTTGCTCAGATTGTCAGTGTCCTGGACTTCCTTATATAACTTGTAGACTTCTACTTCAGTTTCAACCTAATGAATTAAGCATAAGTGAAGTGCATATTCGTATACATATCGTCAGTGCTCTATATACGAAGAGAGTTACCTGAAGTGTCCAAGAGTGAGTTATTTTTTCATCGTGTTTGGTAAATAAAGAATCCAGAGGAACGGGCCCATCGAGTATACCCATCTTAAGTTAAGAAGGCCTTACCGAGGGAATGACAAGGCTGTATAACTTGAGCGTCGCATAACATGCAAAAACCTGGAATCACGCAATGTATCTGATCCGTAGTAACACACATGATATTTGATACGAAATGTCGCGCGCCCTTTGAATTCGCAAATGGATCATCCACCAGGGAATGGTGTTGGTGAAGATGATAACGATCCATGGATTGGTATAATCAATTATATTTGGTGTTTTAAACAATAACAAGCTTTCGTGCATTGCAGTGTTTTAAGAATTATCTGGTTTTGTCGCGGGCCCCCCCCCCCCCCCCCCCCCCCCCCCTCTGTATGCTCTATTACGGCGCATAGAACCACAGCAATAGACAAATTAATGAATTAATTAATCGAGACAATGGTTACTTCCAGATGTTTGTATATTGTTTGGCTTGATAAGTATGAATACGGCCATTGTCCATTGTTCAGCCAGTTTTGTCAGGTGATTGCATTCAATCACATGAATATGGCTGTTGTACGACACCATGGCATTGTGGGAATTTGAAAAAGGCGGGCAACGGACATTCTCGTCCGCGATTGTCTCTGGTTTGCTCAATTGAAAACAAACATTCAACCCACTGGAACTAGAGACTAAACACCGATTCACTCATTGACAGTAAAAAAAAAAGGTAAAGTAGTTCTTTTGTCGTGTATATTTACTATGCTCATGCTTATATGCAATGAAAAAGACAATCTTGTTAATTTCATCTCCCTTCCATCCCCTCTTCCCCTCTTTGTCTGATTCTAAATAAACATAATTAAACAATACTAGATGAAAAAAAAAAATGCAATGTTCCTTTTTCTAGAAATTTTGAAATAAAAAAAAAAGCCAGCAGTGATTTGCTTGTAAAAAAAAATCCGTGGTTTTCTCGTGTTCGATTCAAGCATACTTTCTCCGTCGTGTCGTTATTTCTGATTTTGTCGGTGTTGTAAATGTTGACGACTGAGTTGATAATGCTGGCGATGTTGCCACTTTTGTTATATTCGGAGAATGATGGCCATTAATACCGTTATTATTATTACCATAACTCCTACTACTCCTGCCAAGATTTCTCGTGCTTGTGATTGTGATCGTACCGTTACTAGTTCTTGCTGACGTTCTCGGAGTGTCACTTCCCATTCTGTTTACATGGCTGCTGGTGGTGGTGTTGGTGTTGATGTTGATGTTGGTAGCAACATCAGCCCAAGGGTTATTTGTAAAATCTTCTGGATTGTGCCCATTCGTCTTTCTCGGATGTTCGATAACTCTGCTGCTCAGCAGACCATCTGTGTAATGCCCATTCCCACTAGGCGTTATCTCCATCGGTCCTGTTGGTATTCCAGTTATTACATTGAAGTTATCGACTTTCGGGTATAAATAATCCCAACTGACCTCTCCAATAGTTTGTGTAGTGACATCAACCTTGAGAGTAAATAATTTGCGTTTGACAAAACACGAATCGTATTCTATCTGTGATTCGGCGTATAATACTTCCTTGTCTTTGACGTACCCGGAATACAATGACGCCAAAAGGCAAGCCTGTGCTGTTGTGAATACAAGAGCGACAAGTAGAAACGGCCAGTTGTGCGTATTCATAGAGTGAATGATGAATATATTTGTAGGCGGAAAATAAGAAAATAAGCTGATGTAGAAAGTATTCGGATTCCATACTCTTAACTCCCATATTTTATCATCATCGGCGTCGTTGGTCTCTTTTTTTTTTTTTTTTGCAAACTTGTCAAGCAACAGTGCCAAGGCGGCAGCTATTAGTGAATCAGTGGTTCTATTGTTTCTCGGGTAAACATCGACAAGGTGTGCATGCTCGCTATTTGGCTTTTCCTTTGCCGGTCTGCTAAATAATTGGTAGTCTTTATGACATGCTCTGAGAAATATAATGTTTATGATACTAGCTGTGAAAAAGCCCATTTCTGTCCAACTAAAACCATCGTCGCGTGCGTGCAGTCTGAAAATCATGAGAAAGATGTTTGAAGCGAGTGATAGCGCGAGAGCCAGGATGCGCTGGAAGGCGTGCCACTCGCGGAAATCGAGATCCTCATAGAGCCCAAGGAAGCGGCTGATTAGAGATTCAGCTAAACGTGACCATATGGAGTCTCTGGGAGTTGTCGGGTCGGGGAGTGAGGAGCTGCCACGTGTGGGCATTTGCGATCGATCTGGGGCGAGTTGAGAGTTGGAAAGTTGGAGAGTGAGCCGGTAGTTATTATTTAGCGTTGTTGTTGTTGTGCGAGAAAAGGTTATTTGGTAGCAGAAAGAGATTTTGAAATCGGTCAGCCAAATTGGTAGAGTTTGTTTGTACAGATCTTACACGTAGGGATAGAAAGAGAGAGAAGGAAAGAGAAAAGAGAGCGGGTACACGGAAATCATCGTTTCATACGTTTCAAGTAGGTGCTGTGATTGGATGGATTGTAGTACAAATGGCTATTATCGAAGCAATTTCTTTTTGATAATCGCGTGTGTTGAAACAATGTAAAAAGAATTGATGACAAGATAAAGGCACAGGCAGAGGTTAAAAGAACAGTTTATGTAACAGGAAATGATAAACTGTTACATATAACAGTTAGTCATGTACATGCTAGAAATTACATTATATGGTGAGTCTGATGGCGCTAAATATATCCATTTGCGCAACTTATATTGTCATACTTTTCGACTACCCAGAATCCGTTAACAGTAACGTGACCATCATGAGCTTTTGAAATCTTGTGTCCGCATGCTGGATTTCTTTATCGAGAGATGTTTAAGGAGTAAAAAAAAAAAGTCTGTAATAATTAACAAGTTTTTCTTGAAAGGCTGATGATTACGTGGATTTTAGCTCACTGGCTAAATCGGGAATCTCGACCCCCGTTCCGCGTTCCCTTGAAAAAATAAACTTTTGCGGATTTGATACGATTTGTATTTAGGAAACTTGGAGTTTTACTACCGATACCTGATCTCTTCGTATTTACCAGCAATTGGGTGATGTAAACGGTTCTATCGTTCGACAATGTATCAATCATACGTCGAAATATTACAATGTAATAAACCGTACCATACGAATCTTGCAGATACGATATCAATTTTTCAACAATACCATCTTGATCTCAGATACTGATAAAACATTGATATAATCGTGATGCGGTTATCTACCAGTAAAAAAAGAATAGGTAGATAGAGATCTAATTCCAGATGTTATTTTCGTCAAGACTCGAGAAAATCGAAATGGATGGGTATTTCTGAAAGAGCATACATCAAATCCAAATCTACTAAAAGAACGGGCTGACCCAATTTTACCAAGACAAACATCAACACTCGTTGATCTCTTGCTTCTCGTCAGATATAATTACACAGTAAATTTAGTGATAGAGTTTATTAGTGCTATAAACCATAGCTGCTCGACCCCTCAGGCATTCTAAAACACGTACTCAAATCGAGCAAGATAATCATTCACTACTTTATCTTTTAACAAGCATTTTATCAATGTCCACCCACTTTGGGGGAAAGGTTTAACCCGCAGAGGGCTTGTGTCAAATTACTTGAAAGTTACGTCATCACTAAATCAAATGACGACATCATCTTGTTGGTCTATTACATTACATATATTTCTCCTTCGACCCCAACGAACGGTATGCATGAAACTTTAGGATATATCTGGCATTTCCAAGTGTTATCTGGAAACATCATATTTAAACTTGCAAGTTACGACATGTCTGTCTGATCGTTCAATTCGACCTTTTCCCGTGATTCGCATAAACAATCAAATATATAAAAAAAATCATTTATTCCAACCAACAAAAGCCTCATATTTCGCGTCGCGTCTATACATATTACACAGACTCATTATATGCAGCCGTTGTATACATGTTTATCGATTTGACTTTGACGTTTAGAAACTTGGCCCTCGTCTTGTGATTTTTACTTGCCCAGCACGACTTTTGCTCCGGTCTTTTTTTTTTTTCCCAACAATCGCAGGTGTAATAAACGTTGGACACAAATGCCCAAATAAGTGCATTCCCATCCTATTTTTCATACGCTCTTTGGAAATGTTGTACAAAACGTCACTTTAGCTTCCCCACTTTTGATGAACGAGTAGAAAGTAAGCTGCACATATACGTTCACTCGAGTCCTGCTTCATAACATCTATATACTCACATGTTCTTGTCTTATCTCTGCTTTGGTTCCATTTTTATCGCTACGTGAAGCTTTAGTATCCGCATATTTTTTACCCCACTCGCTAACCAAATTAATCTAATCTTTTTGCACACCGCCATATACAATAACCGCGAGTTTTCCATCACACGTACTTATTAGATCTATTTACTAGGCTGTCACCTGTTTCAGCAATATATATATATATATATAACCGAATAGAATGGATAATAGTACAACACCGTCAAGAACGGCTGCAACCAGCTCACCGAGCACTGTAAATACTCCTGCCATTTTGTCTGACATGCAGATCTACAAAGCGACATATTCCGGGGTGGGTGTATGGGAGTTCAGATGCAAAGGTAGGAATACCCTGTTTGGTCTATATAGAACAAGAACTCTGTCTAACAAAGGAACAAACCTTACAACTAATACCAATTTATTTTACGTGATGGCTCTCTTTACAGGCATCGCAGGCAAGTATCTGGTATATTAAGGAGGATAAAACAACCACTTGTATTGAATGCAACAAAGACTATAAAATACGAAATGTGTTATTTAATGTAGATGAAAGATTATATCTAACGTTTTATACAGTCATAACAATATTACATTATGGTGTATCAATTTTTCTTGTCTGCCGGTTACTTATTCATACTAACGTCTTTGTTCGGCTTTTCTAAAGTGATGAGAAGGAAAACAGGTATACTTTATTCCCACATTCAATTAATTCACTCATTCCAAGTCTCTGATATCTATTGTTCTAACAGAATCTGTGTTAATTAATCCCCCCCTCTCCTCCCCTCTTCCCCTTCGTCTACTCCCACCCCCTCCCCCCCCCCCTTTTTTGTTTATTACAGATGGATGGTTGAACGCCACCCAAATACTCAAAGTAGCTGATTTCGATAAGCCACATCGAACTAGGATTTTAGAACGTGAAGTCCAGAAGGGTGATCATGAAAAAGTCCAGGGAGGGTATGGAAAATATCAAGGTAGATTACATCGCTCTATATTCTCACGTTTGACTCATTAGTGCTTGCAATACGGGAATTTTTTCATCTAGTTTGATAGATATCAGAGAACTCACGTTCTTGTCAAGAGTGCGTGAGACACGTTATTTTGAATTCACAGCGTACACCAATTCATTTGACGCGTTCAATGATATTCTCTTCGCGTTATTCAAAGAATAACTGCCAACCGTTTATAATATAAACATTTGACATTTATCAATCTTTATCCTTTCCCTCATCAAACTGACGGATTTTTCGCCCTCAACCCACATGCAGGTACTTGGGTTCCCTATCCAATAGGCGTAGAGTTAGCAGCAAAGTACGGTGTCAAAGAAGTTTTACGACCAATAATAGACTTTGTACCAACTGCCGATAGTCCCCCATTAGCACCCAAGCACGTAACAGCGGCATCGAATAAACCACGTAAACCACGTGAACCAAAAGATACAAAACCCATCAAACCACGCGTAACGAAGAAATCTTTAAAAAAAGAACGCCTCGAATCACCTCGTGTCGAGCCAGTAGAAGAAACAGATGCAGACACAAACGAACTAATCAGCGCGGCCTCCCCACAATCCACTCACACATCAGAAGTATCTTCGCTTTCCCATACGCCGGCTCAGTTAGACTCGGCAAACGAATCAACTGAATCGGATGTTGGGTCATCCATACAAAGAGCACGACGAAAGAGAAGAAATGGTAATGACCACAATGGACGTTCTCACAAGCTATCAAGAACCTCTCTTTCTCAGTCTATAGCCAGACATTATGGAGAAGCAATGTTACGGTATTTCACCACAAATGCTGCACAAATACCAGACTTTATCATAAACCCGCCCGTCGACTTTGATCCCAACGTAGTCATCGATCAGCAGGATCATACGGCACTACACTGGTCGGCTGCAATGGCAAACATAGAAATGGCAAGATTATTAATACAAGCGGGAGCGCGGATTGATGCTCAGAATATGCATGGCGAAACAGCATTAATGCGGAGTGTCATGTTTCCATATAACCAAGAAAATAATGTATTCGATCAACTGCTGGACTTGCTTCACCAAACGATTGGTCTAACAGATCACAATAGGCAAAATGTATTGCATCATATAGCGATTGCGGCTGGAGCAAGGGGTCGAGTAGGACCATCGAAATATTACATGGAGCTGGTTCTACGGCGACTAGCAGAACATTCGGACGAGCGCATTCGCTTGTTTGTCATCAATTGCAAGAATTCGCTCGGAGACACTACGTTAGTAATTGCAGCAAAACATGCTAATAAAAAACTGGTACGTCTTTTAATGGACCACGGAGCCGATCCCACTATTAGAAACAAAGAAGGTAAAAATGTAGAAGACTACATTTTAGAATTAGATGCTGAAGCTAGAATACGTGCTAGTTCTCTTCCCAGTCCGAGTCCGTGCTCGCATCCGTACAATAATTGCGATACGATTCCTCCACCGGCTTCATCATCGGCGTTGAATGGCTTACGAGGGACTCGAGAAAACTTGCTGCCAAGTGCTACTCAAATAATGCAAGAATTTCAATCATCATATGATGAACGGCTGCGGTCGTTAGACGACGAACTGGGAAAGATGCAACAGAAGTTGGCGCAGTGTCAGAAGGATATGGAGGCTGGAAAACAGGTGGCTGAGGAAATAAATAAAAAAGCACAAGAAATAAGCGGGATGAAGAAGAAGGTGGCTGAGCTAGAGTGGTTTGTGAAAGAGGAAATTAAAAAGAATAGGGGGTTGAGGTTGGAGGAAATGGTCAATGAAGAAATGGAGAAAGAGGACAAGGCGGTTGTATGTAATGGAGGCAAGCTGGAGATGTAAGTATTATTCAACCGTTAACCATTCACCAAAAATACAAAGATGCATTTATTCCATTAACGCGATTCCAACAATTAACAAAACAGGGTCGATAAACTTCGCAACGAACTGCACGAAATACAAGAAACACGAAACCAAGCAATATCTACTCTTACAGAGAAAATAATTCACCGTGACGATAGACTTATCCGATACAAACTCTTACTGCGACTGGCCTCGTCCTTGTCGCCGGAAATTAGTTCTCTCGAGAAAAGCTTGGATACACTTGTAATGACTAATCTACCTGCAGCAGAGTGAACGGATTTTTAGGGAGGGTATGTTTTATTGGCTTTTTGTTATTGTGTTTGGGGTTTTGTCGGGGTGAGAGGGGTTTGTGTATGCGCGTGCGAGTGTGTGTTTGAGTGTGTGCGTGCGTGTGTGTGTGTGTGTGTGTGTTTTTGTAGTGTTGGAAAATTTTTTATTTGGAAAGCAATTTATGTTTGACATGTATTGTAATTAAAATGTTAATAAATAGCTAAGATAATCTTACTTTTAAATGAAAAAAAACAACACTGAAATCCAAAATCTCTAGTGCATATCGCCCTGGTTTACGCGGTGAATACTACTAGATCCTGACACATTCCCAACCGCCCCTGCACAGAGCCTCCTCATCCTCCCTCCTCCACCCATCTCTTCCTCCCTCCTCTGCAGAATTAGGTTGATTATTAAGCATATGTTTATTATGAAATGGCTACTGGAAAACTCTGGATCATGAAAAAAAAAAAAACAAAAACAGATGTCGCTTTTCTGTTACCAGCAAAATAAGAACAAAATCGTAGACCAAATATATATAACGGGTGGTCTATTGTAATGAAAAGCCGACAAATCCAATCCCCGTCAAAAAGAAAAAGATTGAGAACGTGAGACAAGTGGACAATATCACATAACATTGTTAGATCAGATATTGACATTGGTAACAACCCAAATTTACAACAGTCGTACTAATAACGAACGTTAAATATTGAAAAGATCAAAAAAAAAAAAAAAGAGGAAGACAAAAGGATTATCAATAAAAAGCTCATTCTACAAAGTCTATGGATAATTCGCCATTCTCGGTTGTTCTGAAGTAACGTGGAGGCATCGGGAGGTATCATGAGCTATCATGTCGCGAGGTGGTAACGTTTTGCAGAATATTATCCAACACCAGTTTACAATGAACAGTATCGTGAGGCATCGACGGAATAGGAAGTAGAACGCCAGAGTTGTGTCGTCGTAGGTGTCGTGAGGATGTCGTGAGGATGTCGTGTCCAACATTTTCGCTGTAAAGTGTTTGTAATCCATACCGTCTTCCCTCATGAATTTAATTCAATCATTGTGATGGATCTAAATTTTCCGAACAGAATACACGCTTGGAATCGTGATAGGATGGAATTAGGGCTTGTAGGAATCGTAAAGAAGATGGGGGGGGAGGGTAAAACTAATATCATAACGTGTAATTTGCAGCATTTGATTCTGAGAAATTCAATACAGATATGGGGGTAAAGTCTTACTGCCATCTGTCGTTTGATAACTAAAGATCTAACGTTTTTACAAGGAATCAGACTTAATTTGGTTGTCGAACAGCTTCCGTAAGAAATGTGTGACTCTTACTTTCCATCGTGTGATCAGTTGCCTCCGTAAAAACAATAGTAAGAAGAGAGAAAAAAAAGTTACGTATTAATGACAGCATACATTTAATGTGAAGATCCGGTTTCGTGACAAGTGTGTTTGTAAAGAAATCGTGTACACAACTTGCAAAATGAAAACCTGCGATTCAAACCAGTTGAATTCTCAAACGTCTGACATTTCAATGACGTACTAGTACGTTCGTTTTTGTAATTATGAACAAGTACATGTACAGTGTTCTTCATCCCAACGAAAGACGTAACGTAGCGAATCGAATGAACGAACAGACGGTTCTAGAACGTAAGATTGTTACACAAACTTAAAAATCTCACACAGACGCTCACTTCATTTATATTACCAAAAACGGTCTAAAGTTGATAGCCAAAAAATGCAGGAAACTTGTTTGGTAATACTATTAAATATCCTTACAAATAATGACAATCGGGGGGGGAAACATTAAACAATAGGAAATTTGTAAATTATGGATATCAGTCATTTAGCAGTTACCGAACACGTCATCGTATGGCGTGCGTTTTAATTTTAATTAAAAAACTTACGTCGGTTTTCGTTCACCCCTTGGTTGCCGTGCATAGATGAACACGCGGGAGATTTCCTTAATATAATCCTTATTATTTGGATCTCGTTAGTCTTTAATAAAACAAGCTTAAGATTTTATAATGGTACGCACATTCAACGAATATGGTAAGATCAACTGGTTCGCTGAAAGATAGTTTTAACAGATTGAAGAGTTTTAATAGTCATTTCATGCGCAGATTACTTGAATTGCAACGTTTACGGTAATTGAAAACATGGTGGACATTTACCGCGTAAATTTGTCTCTATCACACCAAACAAAATAAGATGCAGAACTGAAAGCACCCACAGAAAATTAACACTTTGCTAAGCGATCTTAATATCGTTAAGGCTTTTTTTTTTTCCAGAGTAAGCCATTAATTCACTATTCACATATGCCAACTCTGGTAACGATTGTTTTGAATATATTCAAAAATGATATCATCATGTCGAGATTGATACATCACTCTTATCAGAGATTTGGATGTACAATGAGGTTATTTCACGTTGTGAAAACTTTATAGTGGTTCTTCGTGAACAAGTCGAATGACATCATTAGTTAAAATTTTACAAAAAAATACTTGATTTTATTATCAGTCATGGATCTTGGGAAAAATTCCGCTTTTTGCTTTCAATAATTAATCTCGTTGTCCTCGCTCCGTGATAAAGTCAAATGACATCATTAATTAAAAAAAAATAATACCTGATTTTATTACAAGTCGTGTTTTTTGAGAAAACTCTGCTATGTTTTATTGTTCATTTGCCCCAAATTTTTACTGAATCATGTACAAAACCTGTATGTCTCCTTGACTGCGGAAGAAGAGCTAACCAAGTTTTTGAGAAGTATTTGAGAATACGTAGGTGTCTGTTTGACAATTTATAGTTACCTCTTGATATTATTAAGACTTCCGATTTTGTAAGTTTCTTGTTACGAAATTACATAATAATAGTAAAAGCAATATGGAGACCCATTTAATAAATTTATGTTTGAAAGCTATAAATTGGGAGCAATTCGAGGTTTTTTCCCTCACTTCCCAACCGACATAGTAGTCAACTGAAGAAACATTCAAAAAAAAAACTAAAATGAAATCTGTCTATTTTCTTTTCCTCTCTGTCGCTTTGATTCTCGCCAATCTTACGCCATTCGATGCCTCTCCTCTCGAAAAAAGATGGAATAAGCCATGTTGCCCTGTTTCTAGATGTGTATTTACGCAAGGCGACATTCCCGCGGTTGCGCCTCCTGGATTTGCTGGCAACACGTTTAATGGGTATCTCCAATTTGTGCAATCGCCCAGACCCACCCTGCAAATCGACGGCATTATAAATATCTTTGGTACAGTAAACGGGCCAATTGAAGGTGTCTATGATGTTCACGTGGCCGATTGCAGCACAGCCAACACCACTACGCCTGGAGATCCCGCCATTCTCGACTTGGACTTTGCAAGTTTCAACCAGCCAATCTTTTCAGCGTCAACCGTATCGATCGCCGACATCCAAAACCAGTGTTGCTTTGTCGTGGACGAATTTTCAACTAACGAGAGAATTCTTGGAATTGCGCCAGTAATTCCTGTCGTAGACTGCGCAAATATTACTAGCAGTCCTGTTCCTACTGTTACCGCTGGTCCCAGCAACCCATCATCTTCACCTTAAAGCAAAAACAATGGGCGGCATATTCAACGTTTGAAATTATTTTATTAGTTCGCTCTGGCAATTAATACCATATTGTTATTGTCTGTTCTTTGTTGCTGTTTTTTTATTATTTTTACTTTCTTTATTTTTTCAAGTAAAATCGTAAAAAGATTATCAATAATTTAAATATTTATTCTGTTTATGTTACCCTGCTTTATTTTTACTTGAAAGAAATAAATGTAGCAATATGCTCGTTTGCTAGTAATTAATAAATCATTAATTTGTCAACAAACCAAGCTGTTAACCGTATAGCTTCTCGGAACATAAACTTTTATCGTTGTCATCGATTGTGGTTGTTACAATTCGTCGATTTAAGCTCATAATACAAGTATTATAAAATGGAGATTGAATTTATATATTCATTTTCCGGGTAACGATGCTTGATCTTACATTCGATAAGTCGGTCTCGTAAAAATTAGTTTGCCATAGCACATAATAATAACATGAAACAAATTTGATTACCTTACAACTAATTACAATCTTACTGATTAAAAGATTTTAAATTGATGGAATTGTACAAACAATACGATAAACGGCTTTGTATCAGCTAATCAAATTGAAGACAAATTTCGTGTTCCTCTATTCCACATATTATTCCGTTGCTTTTCTTCTCACTTCCAGACTTTAAGTGTTCATCCTTTGCAAAAAAGGACCACATTTTCGAAAGTCATTAGAACCCTTTTCGCAACACAATCTTTTATTCTTCACACTTTTTAATAAAGCCGTGTGTGGTGGGGATGGGAAACAGATGAACGTTGCAAATTTTTGCTTCTGATGTGATTAATCTGCCAATCAAGGGGCGTTACAAATTGGAACGAACGGAACAGAAATGTTGCACAGTTTTTGGAATTCCTTGTTTATACAAGCAGTAAACGCGTATGAGCGCGGACATTTCTTCAATTTTGTGCGATAGATCAATTTATAAACAACCGATGTTTGGATAATTTTCTAATCGTATTCATCCGTAATTATAATTATCTTTGTACATTAATATGTGTTGAATAAAAAGCTGCTTAACGAGCAAGTTTAGTTACGTCACAAACGCAACGACAAAAACCAATTTTGATAAAGCTCCAATTACGTGAAAATTTAAGTAATTCTGTATATCGAGTATTAGTAGAGTCTACTCTAATTTTTCTTACGACATAATTAGCCCCGCAGAACCGGAGATTCGTGTAACTGAGCGAAAATCTTGGAGGAATACGTAAACGTTAGAGCTTATCCATGACAAGTCATTTTTGTCGTCGGATTGTTAATTTGTCTGATCATTTTTTTTTCATACAGTAAAATGTTTTTATACAGGTTGTCATATTTCTCTGATTTTTGCTATATTGGTGGAATGATTTTTAATATAATTATGAGGGTTATTTTATACTGGCCAAAAAAGTTTCTGTGGCCGGGTTGACCAGTAAGGAGGTTTTACTATCTTATTAATTGATTAGTAGGTTAATACATTTTATATCAGATATCTGAGTTTAGCATAAATTTATAATGGTACTATATTACATTAATAATGATTTTATGTAAAAGTTATTGTTGTTTACTGGGGGAACATTATTAAAAAATTATTTGATATATTATTTGGGGCGTGCTGCAACAAAACCAGACAAAGTGAACATTGACGCCATAGTTTATCGTTATCGTTATAACGTGTGTATTAAGCTCGCTCAGTCAGGCGGGACCGTATGGCAACAGTCGGTTACCATACGGTATAACTAAAAATGGCCATAGGAATCTCCCTTGCCGTATCCAATGCGGTAGAGGCTTTAGTTCATAAAACCATCCTCTCTCGTACGGGAAATGACCTACAATGACTTAGAGATATGCGTTAAGTTCGGTACCTAGTGATAGCGGAGTTGCTGCACAAAGGTGAGTACCTGGATTCACAGCGACCCTTAGCGACCTGATACTATCATAGTAATAGGTTTGGTGTTTTACTATTATAGCTGTAAGGTTTCAGAACCGCTCACCAAACACCCGATCAAAGATAGAACAATGGAGCTAGTGGGGAGAAAATCGCGCAATCGCGACAGATCAAAGCCAATGATAAAGCCTAACATAAAAATACCCCACTTCTTACCGTTACAGGGCGATACCACCCTTTCTCTTCTCGGGTTCGCTGTATTTACTCTACATTGAACCTTCACGATGTTCAGAACATATTTGCTCATGTTAGACTCAAAAAGCCCCGATTGCTGCGAGATCTAATGATGACAATCACCCAAAGAAATCAACCGTTACTCCAAACTGCAGCGGAACCAGATCCGGGCATACTATTATTGATGGATGGTTATCGTTATGGCTTTTGTCAAACTCAGTTTTCCCTTTCTTATTCGCCCATGGGTCATAGCGCATAAAATAAATGTCCGCTCTCTATCATCATTGCGTGTTAATGACAAAAATATTCTTGTTGATCTTTAACGTTAACGTTAAGATGCCCGGGAGAATTCGATCATGGTGCAAAAGTGAACAATTACTCCCAAATTCAATTCCCATAGTCATTTCTAATATTGGTAATTTTCCAAATTTTCAAGTAGTTTGTTTAGAAGTGAATCTTGGGCCAGTCCGGCCGAAGCTCTAGGCCGGCGCTGTGATTGTGCCTCACAGGCCGTGGGCCTGATCTGTACACACCCGCTGATCCGCTGATCCGCAATCATTAGCTTTTGGATCATTATCAAACCACACCTACCTTTTTTCGACATTATTCTTTTAATCAGTGAATTTAAATCAAAGAAAATCTTACTAGGCTCTTTTCGCGTGCGATCACTGTGTGAAAACTGTCCAACGGATCAATATTTCCGAGCTTCACGATATAAATACATAATCGAGTATTTATCCGCCGCTTTCCCGTCCATCCGCCGCTTTCACCGCGTTATCCCGCTTTTCCCGGATTATTATCACGGTTATTTAGGTTATTATTTGGGTACGCTGATAATTTCCAATTT
This sequence comes from Paraglomus occultum, assembly GCA_910592205.1. Lineage (NCBI taxonomy): Eukaryota > Fungi > Glomeromycota > Glomeromycetes > Paraglomerales > Paraglomeraceae > Paraglomus > Paraglomus occultum. Next base: position 79 of record CAJVPJ010000694.1, on the reverse strand, counting down.
AAGGGGATGGCTAAAGCGGGGGCAAATCACGTGATTGTGTACGGAATCGGCCGGAAAATACCAAAACGATTATTGGCCA
>CAJVPJ010000693.1:0-18843 GCA_910592205.1 Paraglomus occultum | reverse complement strand
AGGAAATGAAGAACATGAAGAACGAATGATTATCAAGAATATGTCATAAACGGTAAGTTCATGCAGGAAATGTTGGCAATGAAAATGTACTTTATGTTAACTAAATTATCTGACTACCAATTACATTTTCGATTAAAAAAATAATAACTAATTAAACATGTTTGGATATCTTTTATATGTTTTTTATTTTTTTGCGTTTTACTACATATCTCGTTAGCAGGTGGAGGGGAATAGGAGGTCAGCACTTGGGCTATCTAGGTGGTTATATTACCCTCTTCACTTAATGTCCAAACGTGCATACTACATTCTCAATTAGACGCCAAATTTGGAAGGTGAAAAAAGTCAGGATGTTGCACACATCCGGCGTCCGAAATATTTTTTTTAGGGTGGTATAATCTGACGAATAGAAAAGAAAGGAACGTGTAACACGTTCGGATGTATGTAACATGTTCAATAAAATTCCTGATTATAAGCAAGAATATGAAATAAATAACGTACCACATGACTTGTCCTAAATGATTTGGTCATACGTTCGCCAAGATCTGAATCTAAGATCTGAGGTCCGGTCTCCATTTGCACCCCGTATATATATATCTATATATCTACATAACCAGACCTCGCAATAAAAATATGGCCGCGATGGTCTTTGATAGAAAATGGTTAAGGAAATGTATTGAAGACGGAAGCATCCGGTTTTACTCTTTCGATGACTTTACTGATCAGCTGTGCATCGGTTGCGGAGCGCATGGTGTAGTTTTCAAAGCGGAAGCGAGAACTCTTGGTAGAACGATCGCATTCAAGCTTATTCAAGAACAAGATGAAGATGATAAGTTTGAAAGTTTTGTGAAAGAGGTTGGTAATTATAATGAACTTGTTTAACTTGGATACCTGTGTGCTTAAATTACGCACTTATACTTTAGCTGAAGATTCATCGCAAGGTCGGTGACCACGTTAACATCATTCGATTCCTCGGAGTTAGCGAGGGTAAGTATCGAGTCACGGCGAAATAAATATGAATTAGAATATGATGTTAATAATTTTAATTAAAAGATCCGTTAGCAAGATATGTAATGGTTTTTGAATACGCTGATGGCGGTTCATTACGGCGCTACCTATCAGACACATCTGTTGAATTAGACTGGCTCGCGAAATGCAAACTTGGTATCGATATTATTAACGGACTACGATACCTTCATGACCTTGATATTTTACATAAAGATCTGGTAACTACCAATGTTGGTAACAAATGCTTTGATAATGTTATATCGTTCAACCTATTCAATGTCAATTTGCAATATTGTGTTATTAGTCTTCACAAAATATTCTGATTCATGCTGGTGTGGCGAAGATAACAGACTTTGGATTGTCCGATCTGATCTTTCAGCAGAAAAGTCGTTCAGATGCTCAAGGAACTCTCCCATATTATGACCCTAGATGCTTAAATGATGTTTCTATTAGGCGGGATAAAAAGTCAGATATATTTAGTTTTGGGGTGGTATTATGGGAAATCTCTGGCGGGAAGAAACCATGCAATGGGCTTCAGGATTATAATGACATTGTAACCTATCGAATAAGTGGTAGTCGAGATGCTCCAGTTTCAGGAACTCCTGAAGAATATATTATGCTATATTCAGAATGTTGGGATGATCTGCCTGAAAAAAGACCATCTTGTGAGCAGATTTGTGATAGACTAGACATGATATCCCAACTTTTAATGCCTTCAGAACATCCATATTCTGATGCATTGTCAAATAAATACCAGGAAGAACTATTGAAAGGAAAAAGTCAAAGTCAGATTGCCAACTCAATCAAAGACTGGTTAACATGTAACAGTCAACTGCCTTATCCTCCTGTCAAAAGACTCAAGGATCATATTAATTGTGGACAATGTTTTTGGCTAATTGGATTTTTTTATGCATATGGAATATCAGTTGAGAAGAATCTTAATCTAGCAGTCTACTGGTATGAGTTATCAACAGATAAAAGTAATGCTTTTGCACAAAATAGTCTTGGTTATTGCTACAAAGATGGAATTGGAGTGCAACAAAATACTAGTAAGGCAGTGGAACTGTATCACAAATCAGCTGAGCAAGGACATATTGATGCACAGTATAATCTTGGTTACTGTTATCAGCATGGAGTAGGAGTAGAAAAAGATTATAAAAAGGCAGTTGAAGTGTACCAAAAAACATCTGAACAAGGGCATGCTAAAGCACAGTATCACCTTGGTTATTGCTATCAAAATGGAATTGGAGTAGAAAAAGATGATAAGAAGGCAGTTGAGTTGTATCAAAAATCAGCTGAACAAGAACATGCTGATAGTCAGAATAATCTTGGTCAGTGTTATCAAAATGGAATTGGAGTAGAAAAAGATGCTAAGAAAGCATTTGAACTGTATCAGAAAGCAACTGAACAAGGAAATGTTAATGCAAGGTACAACCTTGGTGGTTGCTATCAACATGGAATTGGAGTAGAAAAAGATACTAAGAAGGCAGCTGAACTGTATCAAAAAGCTACTAAACAAAAACATTCTAATTTTACAATGCAACACAGTATCTATTCATCAGCAGGATTTAGGCTAATAGTGTTACTAACAATAGTACTTGTATGTTATAATAATGCTTTTGTACAAAATAGCCTTGGTTATTGCTATCAAAAGGGAATTATCATAGAGAAAGATGTTAGGAAAGCTGTTGAACTGTATAGGAAAGCAGCTGAACAAGGAAATGCTTATGCACAGAACAACCTTGGCTTCTGTTATAAGAATGGAGTTGGGGTAGAAAAAGATGCAAAGAAGGCAGTTGAACTGTATCAAAAAGCAGCTGAACAAGGACATGCTGTTGCACAGTATTACCTTGGCTATTGCTATCAAAATGGGATTGGAGTAGCAAAAGATGATGAGAAGGCAGTTGAATTATACCAAAAAGCAGCTGATCAAGGAGTTGCTGCAGCACAACACAACCTTGGTTACTGCTATCAACATGGTGTGGGAATAGAAAAAGATGACAAGAAGGCAGTTGAACTGTATGAAAAAGCAGCTGAACAAGGACATGCTCATTCACTTAACAATCTTGGTGATTGTTTTCAGCATGGAATTGGAGTGGAGAAAGATGTTGAGAAGGCATTTGAACTTTATCAAAAAGCAGCTGAACAAGGAGATATTGTGGCACTATATAATCTTGGCCAGTGCTATCAGCATGGGGTTGGAGTAGAAAAAGATGCTAAAAAAGCATTTGAACTGTATCAAAAAACAGCTGCACAAGGACATGTCGATTCACAGTATAATCTTGGCTACTGTTTTCAACATGGAGTTGGAAGTGAAAAAGATTATAAGAAAGCAGTTGAATTGTATCAAAAAGCAGCTAAACAGGGACATGTTGATTCACAGTATAATCTTGGCTACTGTTATAAGAATGGAGTTGGGGTAGAAAAAGATGCAAAGAAGGCAGTTGAACTGTTTCAAAAAGCTGCTGAACAAGGACACATTGATGCACAGTATAGTCTTGGCTATTGTTATAGGTATGGGATTGGAATAGAAAAAGATTATAAAAAGGCAGTCAGGTTGTATCAAAAAGCAGCTGAACGAGGACATGCTAAAGCACAGAATAACCTTGGTTACTGCTATCGACATGGAATTGGAGTAGAAAAAGATTCTGAGAAGGCACTTGAACTGTATCAAAAAGCAGCTGAGCAAGGAAATGCCTATGCACAAAATAATCTTGGTCATTGCTATCAGCATGGAATTGGAGTAGAAAAAGATGCCAAAATGGCAGTTGAACTGTATCAGAAAGCAGCTGAACAAGGACATGCTAAGGCACAAAATAATCTTGGCTACTGCTATCAGCATGGAGTTGGAGTAGAAAAAGATGCCAAAATGGCAGTTGAACTGTATAAAAAAGCTGCTGAACAAGGGCGTGCTGAAGCACAATTTAACCTTGGCTACTGTTATCAGCATGGAGTTGGAGTAGAAAAAGATGCTAAAACAGCAGTTGAACTGTATCAAAATGCAGCTGAACAAGGACATGTTAATGCACAGAATAACCTTGGTTACTACTATCAACATGGAATTGGAGTAGGAAAAGATGCTAAAAAGTCAGTTGAACTGTATCAGCAAGCTGTTGAACAAGGGCATGCTTATGCTCAATACAATCTTGGCTACTGTTATCAATATGGTGTGGGAGTGGAAAAAGATGCTAAAAAAGCAGTTGAACTGTATGAAAACGCAGCTGAACAAGGAAATGCTAAAGCACAAAATAGTCTTGGTTACTGTTATCAGCATGGAATTGGGGTAGAAAAAGATGCTAAAAAAGCAATTGAGTTATATCAAAAAGCAGCTGAACAAGGACATGCTTATGCACAGTATAATCTTGGCTTCTGTTACCAGTATGGAGTTGGAGTAGAAAATGATGCTAAAAAGGCAGTTGAACTGTATCAAAAAGCTGCTGAGCAAGGTCATGCTAAAGCACAAAATAACCTTGGTTACTGTTATAGGCATGGAGTGGGAATAGAAAAAGATGATAGAAAGGCAGTTGAGCTGTATCAAAAAGCTGCTGAACAAGGGAATGTTTATGCACAGAATAATCTTGGTTACTGCTATCAACATGGAGTTGGAGTAGAAAAAGATGACAAGAAAGCATTTGAACTATTACTATATCAAAAAGCAGCTGAACAGGGAGATGCTGATGCACAGAATAACCTTGGCTACTGCTATCAACATGGAGTTGGAGTAGAACAGGATCATAAAAAGGCATTTGAATTATATCAAAAAGCAGCTGAACAAGGAGATGCTGATGCACAGAATAATCTTGGCCATTGCTATCAGCATGGAATTGGAGTGGAAAAAGATGCCAAAATGGCAGTTGAACTGTATCAGAAAGCAGCTGACCAAGGACATGCTGATGCACAATATAATCTTGCTTCCATTTAGATTATTTTATTGCATGTAATTTTATGAGTTATTTATTAATTTGTAGTAATAGCATAATATAAAATGCAGTATATATTTGTTTATTTTCTGGTTTAGTGAAATAGTCATAGTCATGTGCAATACTATTTATAAATGTTTTAAATTATGTAAAATTTGTTGAATAAACTTCCATTACTATTCCAACATAGGAATCATAATTCATTACAGTACACTTTGTTGTTGTAGTAGTAGTGATGACAATGTAATACTTATATTAAGTAAGGTGACTGCCCCATATTGTAGTACTAAAGTATCTTTTCCTAATACTAACAGTATTGGTGCCTTTATTAACCTTCTATAACTAGAGAACAGTTCTGTAGGGGTTTTGCCCCTTTTATCTAGAACTAATCTTAACAGTGGCCTGTCTCTTATTATTATAAATTATTGCAATGATGGGATTGAAGAGTTTGGTTGTTGGAATGGAATGGATGGTATCTTAATTTATGAGATTGGAATTATAAAATCAAATCTGCCATCATTCTATTTTAATCTTGTATAATCATGTCAAGTTTGTGTCTGCCATGCAGGATGTGCTACTCTGTATATGTATACAGTCGACCTCCCATACAGTTGGACAATATCCCAAGTGAAGATCTCTGTGTAAAGTTGTTGAGATTATAGATGTCATCTTGGGTGTGCTCATTGCATTTTGGGAACCTGCTATCAAGTTTCTGATCTAAATTCTGACTTCCCTGAACTTGACCATTTAAGTATTAGGACATATTAATATGCTTGGCTGATCTATGCAAATGTGATTGATTAGCCAATAAAAGTGTTGACACACTAAATCGAAAAAATGTATTAGTATTGGCAAATTATTCATGACGATAATAATGAGATAGTACTGTTGCAATAATGATAAACTTTTGGTACTATTGAAAGTCTCAAGGGAGCAAATAATATAATAATAATGATGGACAGTACGAATAAAAATTTTGACATAGTAAGTTCAAATATTTGTCAATTACAATATACAATAGTAGAAAAATCAGTGACAAGTTCTCAAACAGGAGGAGACATACTAGAAATAAAATACAACGTATAGGAAACAAATAATTGACATAAAATTTATATGGTATTATAATGCAATAGCTATAATTTATTAAGGAATAATTAAGTGGTGTTAAATTTAATCGGCACAATGGTTTGTTATCCAAATCGATCTAATACTAAGCGTAATCGATCTGCCAGATATGGAAAGCGTAAAATTCTAAGCGCATTTTTCTTTGCGAGGTTTGTGGAAAACCGATTTTTTTTTGTATATCAAATATGAACAACTCTGTCCGTAAGCTATAAGCCATATGTATGTACTATTTTCTGAAACAGATAATCTACATAACACAAGCAGATGCCATTGGTGGACGGCGAAGCACGAAACAATAATAAGGGGTTGAATCTTTAAATTATGCTAATAAAGTATTTGCAGTTAGCTATACAATCCCATAATGAGAATAACAGAAACTACTTCCGGCAGTCCGTGAATTACGAATAACTACGACAAAACGCTAATAAAATTACGCTGAGAACAAAAGATGGGACGTATCAAGCGCTTGATGTAGTAGTAGATGATCTGTGATAGAGTCTCAGTATATACCATAAATTTTGCTGCAGTAATAGGAGCACTTAATAGTCAAAAGAATATATGATTATGATGCACACATGTAAATTTTTATAACTTTGTTATTCAAAATACTGATTTATTCATAGAAATACTTGAAACAACTTTGCTGACATATAAATTAAAGGCCATAATAAATGGCATTGCTATAACAGATACGAATTCAATAGCATAAGAAAATGATTATAAATTAATCAATATTGAATCAAAATGTTGAAACAGAAAACACCTCCCAGTCAGCCCACTTGAACAACTTTCGTGAATGCCTTACTGGAACTTGGTATGCAGATTTAATGGCACGAGGCCGGTTTGTTTCCCCATCACCAAAATGTAAATCAAACACATACTTACCACCAAAAATAGGAAAACAATCCTTAAAATCCCAAATTGCATGCTGAGCATCAACAACAAAACTCACTATACTCTCTTCCAAACAATCTTTATTCAAAGCAAATATAAAACTTTCCTTAGTGTTAATATAATTAGAAAAACCTCCATTGAGACCCCATGAAATTGGATTGTATCCACCAAGTATTTTTTCAGTGTCTGATACTCTCCCAACAGCAATTGTAGGTCCCTTATTATTACACAATTCCCTAAATTTTGCCACCACCTCACCATCTCTACTTCGTCTATAAAGTAGATTAAATTTATATCTGAGGTTTTTTTGCTTCATAAGCGTCCCTTGATTTACTTGAAGTCGCTCTGTTGATTCCACAATCTTTGATGAGATCCATTCTACTTGTTGTTCATTTATTATGAGTGAATCAATATGCCCCCTTGCTGGTAGTAGTAGTGGTATGTTGGGTTTATGGTTTCCTTCAGCATGAAAATTCATTACATCACGGCGTAACTTCCTTGGTAACAAGTCATCATACAGGATAATAGACTTGAGAGAAATGTTAAAAAACTTTATGTGAGGAATACAATCAGCTATTGTATCTTTAAGTGTATTGATATCATTAGACGACCAATTATCTGGATCATTTTCGAGTCCAGGAGATTGTTTAACAGCCCACTGTACAACTGACATCCAGATATCATCATCATTCATAGCAAGGTCAGGATTCTTGAGAAGGGTAATCAAGGTTGCTTTGGGTAAGTGTGCAATATCCTTTGATTTAAAAATTATTTCCGGGTGTGAAGTCATAATCCGATTGCAGTAGGACAATAGGCTTTTTGCGGAGCCTGCGGATTGAGCATACTTGTGAACTGTAAGAATATTTTGCTGAATCCATTCCGTCTGCGTATTTATCAAATATTTTTCAATTGCAGCGGAAAGATCATACAGTTTAAACATGTTGGCCCCATTCAAAAGGCTAATCCAGCTGATATCCTTGCATGAATCGTAAGATATTCGCCCAGTGTAAATATACCTGTACAACGATTATGTTGGCAGCAAGTATTAGAACATACACATCCTTCTGAGAAACTGTTGACAATACACTTTTTTACGCATACCTTAGCAAGACTTCGAAAACGTCAGGTGTCACATCTTCGAACGTTATAGCTGCCGTTTGAAGGCTTTCAGACGTTTCCGTTAGACTTGTCTCGAGAAATGTGCTTCTTGCACATAATACCGAAGCGTGAGCGAAAAATAATTTGCTGTTTGGCTCCTTTCCAACGTGAATCGAAACATCCGTATATTTGCCACTTTCATAGAGCCTTTCAAAGTCAGATGAAAGACCTGAGGGCAAGTCAACAATGGTATTCATTTAGTCAAAGGTTGAAGCTTAGCAAGTGTGTACCATTATTACTCAACGTAACACATGTTTTCTGATCTGCTGATTGCATGGATAATCATTTCATCGACTGACTATGACAGGAGAAATTTTGTCGGTGAAATGAAATGATTGTCGATGAAATGAATGCCTCTCATCGTTAGCGAGTTAAAAGCAAAGCGAATTTTGTAGCTTTCTTTTCATTTAATAAACGCTCTTGCTACCTTCCAAACTATGACCAAACTACAATTCGTCTAGCAACATACTAACAACATTCTTCGCTTGTAATGTTCTTTTGAACCGTCGTACTCTTCTTCCTTGCACTTGTTGTTTGGTAAACGTAGCACCTGGTGATTTAAACAAGTTTAACATCCGCCAAAATAGCGATGCGATTTTGGACGAAAGTTCAGCTGCCGAAACTAGTTTTTGTAAATGGGCGTGAGCAATCTAGAACATCTCAGCTTAACTTTGCGTAAAACTTTACTTGTGGTATTGAAAAATAAAATATAAAACATCGGGATTTTTACGAAGCTTACGGTCCTATCAACACACATTCTACGTAATATTCATATGTATATTCGATGTTGCATAAGCATTTTGGAATGTGCAAATAGTTCGGGAAAAAATATTCTATCGGAGTTATGTATATATTTGGAAAGTTGAAGGTAAACTTTACTGATATTTGTGCAAATTTACGCCGCGCGATAAAAACTTATATTCGAGTAGAATGTTTGCAGTAACATTGCAAGATTTTTTGAACAAAAAGAACGAGAGATCAATTTAGATGGAGAAAATGCGGTTAGAACGTGAAATTCGGAAGATACAACTTACGCCTTGGAGGTTGCGAAGGAGGGCTAAGCTATTACAAACTGGAAATTGTAATAAAGATTTTTTCTGGCTCAATGCAAAGCCGAGATTACTATTAACATTTTATCGGCAAATTTCCATTTATGCAGTCATCGGTTTCTTTACCGTTTAGGTGAGGGTAAGGTGAATTTAATCGATTAATGGCATTAAACTTGATGTATCAGGTCAGGGAGCCGCTCTGACCCGTTATATAAAGTTATCCCTTTAATGTAATTAACGTTGGCGAGTTAATAATTTATTGTTACTTGCACAACATTGTTGTATTTATTTCGTCCGAAATAAAACAGTAACGTAACAAAATTATTGTAGCAGATGTTCCTCGTACCAATATTAAGTTATTGATAAACATACTGTAAATATACAACTTGTGAATAGAATACTTATAAATACATATCAAAATGTCAAACTTGTATGTTCTCTGCGTTAAGATGTCTGGTGCTAGTATTGCGTACACAGCTTACAACATCTTCCACTGGTGCAACTCCATAAATTCTTTCGTTGGGAGGAATTGATCCACCAAGTGATGCAAACTCTTCCACTACGAAGCAACATTTATTTGTAATGTTGTTTATTGACAGGCTTCTCGATGCAAGGATGGGTGTAGAGAAGGACGCATTATCCAAGTCAATGATGGCAGGGTCTCCGGGTGTATCGGTGCTGGCTGTGCTGCAATTGGCCACGTGAATATCATAGAAAGATTCAACTGCTCCGTTTATCGTACCATGAATATCAATCCAACCACTGATTTCCAAAGTGTCATTGGGCGATTGCATGAATTCGAGGAACCCGTTAAATGTGTTGCCAGCAAATCCGGCCGCATTTACGAAATTGTCACCTTGTTTAAACACACATCTTGAAATGGGACAACATGGACTTTTTGTCCATCTCTTTCCGAGAGGTGAGGCACTGGCTGGCGTAGGATCGAAGATCAGAACGACTAAGACTAAGAGAAAAAGCAAATGGGCCGATTTCATTTGGAACAACTTTTTGAACGTCTTTACGACCTGTCAATAGACGGTTCGGCGTTGGAAATACTCGATTTTATACTTCTCAATGACAAGACTTTTTATTAAACTACTCAATTGGATAAATTGTATAAAGCGGGGCGTTTTGCAAGAAATCATTCTACAAATATGTTTAATTAGTGATGTCACTCGTTAAATTTGGCTTTGCCTAAAAAGAAAAACGACTGTTTAATCGTGAATTAACCCATTGTACTCCCGAGTCTCCAATTAATGTGATATAGGAATGACAAACAAGAAAGACAAACAATTGTTGTCAGGCTCTTTGTACGCTCAGATTTAAGAACAAGTCTCTATGGGAAAGTTAAATTTGACGTGTCAACGTACAACGAGCCATTACGCTTGTTATGTGCTGTGTTTATTGAATCCGACGATATACGTAAACGCTACGTTGAAATAACCTTATATTTATGCAAAGTATATCTACATTTTAAAAGCCGACAAGCCGAAAACGGAAACCAGGAAAATTGCTTCTTCAATTTAATCGTTAGATATGTCTCTTTTTTGCTGTATCTGTGTTAATCCAGATTTGATCTGACGCAGGGCTCAATGATTGTGTAACACTGAACGGCATATATAGTAAGAGGTTACAGGTTGATGACGACGATAAAGATCTGTGTCACAACATTTGCATGAACGCCGCAAACAAATGCTCGATGCGATTTGTTGACAATGCAAGGGCAAATTCTGTCATATTTTGATCATACGGGTATGTGTGCTTACAAATTCACAGCCGATGTCATTCATTATTCTCACCCCGTATTTGTTTGTCAACTGTTTATAGAATTAACATGACATGCAGTATTAACAGAATAATTTTTCATTCGATGTTCCGCCAACTCAACCGGATAATTGTCAAGTAAATCAACGTGAGAATACAAATGTACGGTATTACCACACATACTGTACATGTGCTAAATTATTTAGAATACTCTTACTTTTCTAGCATTATGCAATTGGTACCTTTGTGTAAATTCGCAGTAGGAATATAAAAAATTATTGCGATAGCGGTCAGCAGTCCAAAATGTCGAGTCAATCATTACTCAAACATCGGATAAATATTTTACGAACTGTACATTCGTAAACTGAGTAAAATAAATGGCATCAACATTAGAAAATATTAAAGTTATATCATTTAAAGCTTTGACAAATCTTTAGACACCCGACCCGAATGTCAACTTGGCTTAGAAATTTACTGAGAGACGCCCACAGATTTGTGGGGCAGAAATAAGTTAACATTATCTTTTGACCATTACTTATCGATAGTCTCCAAGTCTTTTCTATTACAAACCAATTTGAGTACCAGTTGTTAGCTATGCTTAGCATGTCAAAGCAAGCATTCATGTTGCCAATGCCAATTGGTTAATCTCCTGATTGATAAACTACTTATTCTACAACATACAGTATCACATATAGTCACTATACTTTTAATTCAAATTACCCAGCATATAACGTCCAATCTCCTATAAGCGCAACTTGGACGTTTGTGACGTTTCTCATATGTTTGACAAGTATTAGTTTGAGAATAGTGTACGTGAAAAGAATGCAAAGATTAGAAAACAGAAGCAAGCGTCAATGAAGAAATTTGTTTCAATGGACTACCACAGATTGATAAGGACAGTGAGCGGCAGAAAGAGAATCTACGTCATTTGTATTGTGCCCTTTTAAATATTCAATTTACAATACTGATGCTTGATTTCAATAATCAAAGTCATATATTTTTAGCATATATGTTGACAAGCAGGAAAAAAAATTGCGCGTCAAAACTGAATGAACTTTTATGCAGGCCAGCTTGCCGCTCACTTTTTATTTTAACATTTAGCGTGTGTTTTTTCTGTTACATTCGTTTTTCTGAAGCTATAGACTTAGCAAACAAAGCAGCATTTTAAAACTTGAAATCTTTAACCACTGCTTAAAGTATTGTTGCTCGTTATTATTATATAATTTTAGTAATTAAAAAGTGCATCGGAAAAGTGGTGCATAAAGTTTTATGAACTCACTAAAGAGATACGTTACCAATATTTAAACTATTTTAATTTGATTGAAGCATACATGAGACGTATATTTCGAATAATAGATAGCCAAATCATTCTGAATAAAAACAAACTCAATGCTATTTATTTTTTTTTTTTCAAAAACACATAAATTGAACACACAATTTTTTATTTCCGACGTTGTTATGTAAACAGTTACAGTTTTTTGTAACACTGCATTGATACTTTCTGTGTGTTTACTTTTGATGCATACGCAGACTTTCATTGTCTTTATAAAAAAGAAGAATAGACGACTGCTTTTATTCGAGCACAAAACTTAATTCAAATTATATACGTGTTAATATATCTGTCGATCCGCTCTAGTAAGTTTGTTATCATGTACAACCATACTTGAAATTTAGCAAAGTGATTGTAAATTGTATCTAGAAAATAGCAAATAAGCATAGAAAAAAGACTGACAAAATCTTCTTTTCGGTTTGCGAAAAGGTGAAGTGCTAATGCTTGGTAAAATATACAATGCCCTTGTAATAATATTATACACGTATCTGACACCTTTATGTGTGTGATAAATCAAAGCGTTATTTGTTCAGAGTAATTCACTACGATATACAAGCTCGCAAGAAATACCTCTATTCTGCGTAAAGGAGCAATCTACTATTTGATTGCAAACATTTTTTAACCCATGATAGCTTTTAAATGGCAAGTTCATACTTTAAAACAATGGCCGCCGCAATAGCAAACATTGATAGATAATATTGCGCTTTTCGAAATTCTAGGTCCGCTGACTATGATGCATGCCATGCAATGTCTTACTGATTTTCGACCATTGGCTGAGTTTTACTTTTGTGTTTATAATATGCCTATTAGACTAGATTCGACAATAGTGTTTAAAATAATTTTTTTTTTTTATTTTCTAGTCGTACGTTGATTCTTTAGTTGAATTATGTATGTTGAATTTTTTCTCTTGACGCTTTATGGAACCAATACCTGGGGTCGAAGTGATTATATGTTATTTTTTTTTTCCTCATTGGTCAATAGACCACAGTTGTCAATCGAGTTTATTGATTCTCGACTATCAACTTGAGGGGGTTACCTACTTTTAATTTAATACTCAATTTTTTTCCTCTACTGTATCTAAATTTTCGACGATAACATTTTTTTGTCTTCATCCCTTGTCATTCCATACTACTATACTTTCTTCTCATCTATTAAATATACTTAATGACTGCAACATGGTTTACGCTATTTCATTTCTTATTTAAAATCTCAAACTTCTGACGCTAAAACCCATTGATAATTAAATAAATATTATCTTTAAACTTCATGCACTTACAACGATAACTCACAATATTTTTTACGAGCACCATCTCGAAATAAACATTCAAATTCCACTAACAGGAAGCGTTCTTACAATCTTTACATAAATTTATAATGAATCTACATTGACAGTCAAGCCTGAGACTTTCTACGACATTCCATTTCTTCAATGTTCATTGCAAATCCTCGGAGAAGTTTTTGCGATTTTACGTACGGAGTAACCGTTTATTACTATAGGTTTCTAATACGCTTCTACACTACCAGAGCGTGCATTTGTGTTAAGGACGCTAATTATGTATAGATACTGTGTGATATAGAATATATTATCTATAATATTAATAACGACGACACGAGAAAAGAATAACGACCTGTGTTGTAAACAACGTGGCGTGGTTGACGTTTTTGTGATTTAATCTTCTGTTCAGTTAAGCCTGCACCACAAAAAGCAACTTGTCCGGTTAAATGACACTTAGTATTAGGTTGATGACTTTGTTATACAGCGTTATTAACATGTCTTCGCATATTAATATCTATGTCTTTGTCGATATATGTTGTAATAGATGAGGATAAAATCAAATAAACATATCGATTCGATACGAGATGTGCGATTGGAAGATACAAATGTCGCCATGTGACACAGGATTTGCCTACAAGCATTTGTCTAAAAACTTGCTTGCCCGGAAGTGTAAAATGAATAAAATCGTTGCTTTGTCCTCTAGTCTTTCAGCTGATTATGAGAAGCTTTTTGAAAGTAGCAAATATACAGATATTTCGATTCATGTCGGAAAAGAGCCAAATAACAAAATATTTCTTGCACATACATTAGTGCTATGTACAAGAAGCAAATTTTTTGAGAATATCTTAACTGAAAATACGGAGATGTCTGAAGAAGTTCAAAAACCAGCTATTATGTTTGAAGACGTGTCTCCTGATGTTTTCGAAATAATGCTCAAGTAAGAGGAAGTGTATCTAAATAATATTTACAAGTTAATATTAATACCTATTACTATTGGCATCATTATAGGTATATTTACACTGGGGAGTTGTTTTATGATTCATGCAAGAGCATTGGTTGGGTCAACCTTCTAGAAGGAGCTAGCAAATTTGAACTACTTGATCTAGTCACTGCACTTGAAACCTATTTGATTGACAACCAACAGGAATGGATTCAACAAAATTTTCTTACAGTTTATAAGTTTGTTGTCTCTGCTGCCTCTTTGAACAAACTTCTTGATTATTGCAACCAGAGTATGGTTTCACATCCAGATATTATCTTTAAATCAAATGATATTACAGCTTTACCAAAGGAGACATTGATCACTCTTTTAAAGAATGATGAGCTTAACATGAATGAAGATGAAGTTTGTGCATCAGTTATACAATGGGCTGCTAAACAAGTGCCTGAATTACAACTTGGAAGTGATCTCAAGGATTGGTCATCTAATGACATTAACACTATCAAAGATATTATAACAGATTTTATACCTTGTGTAAGATTTTTCAACATGTCACCTAAGAAGATTGTTTTATATCGTGAGTTATTACCAAGAGACTTGTACTGTGATATACTTAGTTATCTTGTGGATAATGACTATAAACCAAACACACACACATTACCACCAAGAATGGGACAAGTTGATTCACTTATTATTAATAGAGAACAAGCAGGCTGGATTTCATCAAAGATTGTGGAATCAACAAGGAGGCTTCAAGAGAATCAAAGGACTCTTATGAAGAAAGATGTTTATAAATTTACTCTACTTTATAGAAGAAGTAGAGATGGTGATACAGTTGCAAAATTTAGAGAGTTATGTAGTGAGAAAGGACCTACAATTTCTGTTGGGAAAGTGTTGGGTACTGAAGAGATACTTGGTGGATACCATCCAGTTGCATGGGAACGGAATGTTGATATAGATGTTGACACTGAAGAAAGTTTTATATTTGCATTAGATGGCAACTCAGAGAAGAGTATAGTAAGTTTTATTGATGATGAAATGGGTCCAATGGCAGTTGGTGATTCTTATGAACATTACCCTATATTTGGGAGTATGAATGATCATGATTTATATTTTGGTGATGGGAAATCTCTGAAGCCATTTGCTAGTAAAAATTTATATCAAGTTCCAATAAGGAGTTCATCAGATATATTTGAATGGGCTGATTGGGAAGTGTTTTTAGTTTCAAAACTTTGAATCAAGTGTGAATGTTTATATTATCAAGTTTCATGGTTAGGGCTAAATAGTATATTAATATTACAAAATAAAATGCACTCTAAATTAAGATTTAGATTGCATGTTTGCATTGCAGTTATGTATGAAAGTGGTAGCATTAGCATTTGGTTAATATTATGAATGTTTACTCAGAAATGCTTGTTTTTAGGCAACTTATTAAGTTTAAGTGTGCACTATTACCATATAGTTAACAGACTTACTTTCTGACCTATTATGAAAAACAAAACAAGATTGTTAGTTGTCTTGAAGTGTTGAGAGGCAAAACTGTTCACCAATTAAAGAATATATCATGACCATTTTTAACTTTAATAATATCTTATGTTTTGCTTTAATTACAAAACTAATGAGTAGAGTTTGTGTTCTAACACCCATGTTATTATTAATTATTAATTAATGCATCTGATTAATATCAGCTCCAAATATTGTACTTCTTGACCATATACATAATAATAAGCTTATTAATTGATTTCAGCTTTCTCTTTCCTGTAATAGGAAATAATTAACAAACAAGTAATGGATATATTTAACCGTTTGTTATCCTTCGAACAAATGATTTTTATGCCACACTTTGTCATCCCATTATTGGTAGTCGTTCACATCCTTTCCCAAAAAACCGTAATTGTAAATGAGTTTTATATCTATATTCGCGGACCTGGTTTTTTGAGCTATATATTGCTTTGCGGAAAACCAACTGTTTTCATCTTTGGCAAGATTCGAAAAACTTTACATTCAAAACCGTAAGTATTCTTGTTATGTAGCAGAGCTTTCGGGGAAGAGCAAACTAAAAATATTTGGCAAAAACGATATTATAAGAGATGATGTAGACGCATTTCTTTCTCCCCTTCACTTTGTGACATTATAAATTGACAGTTTAGCTTGAGACTTTCTATATAATCACTCCTTCAGATGTTTATCGCAAGTCCCGGGAACACTATATGTAAATGGACGTTCTTCCAATTGTAGTTTTTTTGTTGATACGGGTTCTACACTATCAGCGCATTTCGACTATGTTAAGAACACTAATTATGGAGTCCATCTCATCTGTAATGTCAATAGACGATGACATTGAGTTCTCCATTCTGATGATTATAACGGTTGTGTTGTTGTAAACAACGTTTTTTACGTTTTGTGATTTCACATTGCAGCTAAGCCTACATCGTTATTCTCACCGCCTCTATACGCCTCGCTAGAGCGCAAATAATATTACTTTTTGTTGATTTTGCTACATAGTAATATCTTTGTATTTTTCGGGATAAAATTTAAACATACCGATACTAATACGATGCGATGCGATTGGACGATAACAAATGTCGCACATATCGGATAACAACCATTGACCATGTGACACAGGAATCGCTTACATCATTTGTCGAAGACTTTGCTCAGAAGTACGTTTATCGCAGGAATATCTCTGTAAAATGAATAAAATCGTTGCTTTATCCTCTGGTCTTTCAGCTGATTACGAGAAACTTTTTGAAAGTAGCAAATATACAGATATTTCGATTCATGTCGGAAAAGAGCCAAATAGCAAAATATTTCTTGCACATACGTTAGTCCTATGTACAAGAAGCAAATTTCTTGAGAACAGCCTAACTGGCGGCAATACGGAGACGCCTGAAGAGATTCAAAAAACAGCTATTACGTTTGAAGACGTGTCTCCTGATGTTTTCGAAATAATGCTCAGGTAAGAGGAAATGTATCTAAATAATATTTACATGTTAATAGTAATGCCTATGGCATCATTATAGGTATATTTACACTGGGGAGTTGTTTTATGATTCATGCAAGAACATTGGTTGGATCAACCTTCTGGAAGGAGCTAGCAAGTTTGAACTACTTGATCTAGTCACTGCACTTGAAACCTATTTGATTGACAACCAACAGGAATGGATTCAACAAAATATTCTTACAGTTCATAAGTTTGTTGTCTCTGCTGCCTCTTTGAACAAGCTTCTTGACTATTGCAACCAGATCATGACCTCACAACCAGATATTATCTTCAAATCAAATGATATTGCAGCCTTACCAAAGGAGACATTGATTACTCTTCTCAAAAGTGATGAATTTAACATGGATGAAGATAAAATTTGGGAATCAGTCATACAGTGGGCAACTAAGCAAGTGCCTGAATTACAACTTGGAAATGATCTTAAAGACTGGTCATCTGATGACATTAACACTGTCAAAAATGTCATAGCTGATTTTATACCTCATGTGAGATTTTTCAATATACCACCTAAAAAGATAGTTCTATATAATGATTTATTGCCAAGAGATTTACGTTATGATATATTTAGTTATCTTGTGGATAATGACTATAGACCAAACACACACATATTATCACCAAGAATGGGACAAAGATGTGATGTTGATTCTCTTATTATTAATAGAGAACAGGCAAGCTGGATTTCATCAAAAATTGTGGAATCAGCAAGGAGGCTTCAAAGGATTCCTATGAAGAAAGATGTTTATAGATTTACTCTACTTTATAGAAGAAGTAGAGATGGTGATACAGTCGCAAAATTTAGAGAGTTATGTAGTGAGAAAGAACCCACAATTTCTGTTGGGAAAGTTTTGGGTACTGGTGAAATACTTGGTGGATATAATCCAACTGCATGGAGATCTGGTCAACAGAATATAACTGTTGACACTAAAGACAGTTTTATCTTTGCATTAGTATTAGATAAAAACTTGGAAAAGAGTATAGTAAGTTTTATTGATGATAAAACGAGTTCAGGGCCAATTGTTGATTATTATGAACATTACCCTATATTTGGGCATGTAAATGGTCATGATCTATATTTTGGTGATGGGGATTCTCTGAAGCCATTTGCTAAAAAGGGTTCATATCAAGTTCCAATAATGAGTTCATCAGATAGATTTGAATGGGATGATTGGGAGGTGTTTTTAGTTTCAAAACTTTGAGTTAAGTATGAATGTTTATATTATCAAGTTTCATGGTTAGTACTAAATGGTATATTACAAAATAAAATGCAAACTAAGTTAAGATTGCGTATTTGCATTACAATTATATACAGTGACTTACAAAACCAGCTCAATGTTTGAAAGAATTGAATGTGCAGGCTTATAACTCCACAAATATTCAA
>CAJVPJ010000692.1:0-18849 GCA_910592205.1 Paraglomus occultum | reverse complement strand
ATGCCTGAAGGCATTAAAGCCAATAAATCAAAGACTATACTGCAACATCTTAGTGAAGCATGGCGATGTTGGAAGGCTAATGTACCATGGCACATTGTTGGAATGCCAAAACCAATAGAAAACATGATTCTCAGATATGTGAAAAGTAAAGCTGATTGGTGGACTAGCGTCGCTCATTACAACAGAGAAAGAATCCGACGTGGTGCCACAGTCGACAAAACTGTATGTAAAAAGAATCTTGGGCGATTGACTCGATTATGGCTCAAAGCTGAACAAGAGCGACAACATAACTATCTCAAAGATGGCCCATATATCACTGCCGAAGAAGCTGTCGCTATTTACACGTCAACAGTACATTGGTTAGAGAGTCGTAAATTCTCACCAATCCCATTTCCTCCTTTATCGTACAAGCATGATACAAAGCTTTTGATTTTAGCATTGGAAAGATTGAAGGAGGCGTATAGCGTCAAGGGTAGATTGAATCAAAGTCAACGTGAAGAATTGGGCTTAATTGAACAAGCATACGACAACCCGCATGAAGCATTAAGTAGAATTAAACGTTTGTTGTTGACACAACGTGCATTCAAAGAAGTAGGAATCGAATTTATGGATTTATACTCCCACCTCATTCCCGTCTTTGATGTTGAGCCACTGGAGAAAATTACAGACGCATACTTGGATCAATATCTCTGGTACGAAGGTACAAAGAGGAATCTGTTTCCAGCATGGATTAAGCCCTCAGACACAGAACCACCGCCGTTGCTTGTTTACAAATTCTGTCAGGGTGTCAACAATCTAACTGATGTATGGGAAACGTCCGACGGTTCCTGCAATGTCATGTTAGAAACCCAATTTAGTAAAGTATACGAAAAGATCGATCTAACGCTGCTAAACAGATTGTTGAGATTAATTTTAGACCATAATCTTGCCGATTATATGACGGCCAAGAACAACGTCGTATTAAATTACAAAGATATGAACCACGTGAACGCTTATGGACTTATTCGAGGACTACAGTTTGCTAGTTTTATATTCCAGTATTATGGTCTCATTCTCGATTTGCTGGTGCTTGGGTTACAACGCGCATCGGAAATGGCCGGACCTCCTCAAATGCCGAACGATTTCTTACAATTTCGCGACATAGTCACCGAGACACGTCATCCGATTAGATTGTACTGTAGATATATCGACAAAATTCATATATTTTTCCGATTTACGGCGGATGAAGCAAGAGATCTCATACAACGTTTCCTAACCGAGCATCCTGATCCTAATTCTGAGAATCTTGTTGGATACAATAATAAAAAATGTTGGCCACGAGATTGTAGGATGCGCCTTATGAAACACGACGTAAATCTCGGTCGAGCTGTGTTTTGGGATATCAAGAATCGTTTACCACGTTCACTTACTACGATTGAGTGGGAAGATAGTTTCGTAAGCGTGTATTCGAAAGACAATCCCAACTTATTGTTTGATGTATGTATTCAAGTGAATAATGTGTTAATTGCCAGAAGATGTGAATATAAGCATTAATGTTTTAATATACTCATTTTTATAGATGTGTGGGTTTGAAGTACGTATCCTTCCGCGAATCCGGGCTATCAACGAAGAATTTACTCTCAAAGATGGCGTTTGGAATCTCATCAACGAGCAGACGAAAGAACGTACTGCACAAGCGTTTTTGCGTGTTGACGAAGAATCCATGCAGAAATTCCACAATCGCGTACGTCAGATTTTGATGGCCAGTGGTAGCACTACATTCTCCAAGATATCGAACAAATGGAATACGTGTTTGATCGGTCTTATGTCATACTTCCGTGAGGCAGTAGTGCATACGCGTGAACTATTAGACATTATTGTTAAAGCAGAAAACAAAATTCAAACAAGAATCAAAATTGGCCTCAACTCCAAAATGCCTTCGCGTTTCCCGCCAGTTGTGTTTTACTGTCCCAAGGAGCTTGGCGGTTTGGGCATGTTGTCCATGGGTCATGTGCTGATTCCGCAATCCGATCTTCGTTGGTCAAAGCAGACAGAAACTGGAATCACTCATTTCCGTTCTGGTATGAGCCATGAAGAAGACCAGTTAATCCCTAATTTGTATCGATACTTGCAACCGTGGGAATCCGAGTTTATTGATTCACAGCGAGTGTGGGCAGAATATGCACTTAAACGTGAGGAGGCCAATGCTCAAAATCGTAGGTTAACACTGGAAGATTTGGAGGATTCATGGGATCGGGGTCTACCAAGAATCAATACTCTGTTTTCGAAAGACAGACATACTCTTGCATACGATAAGGGCTGGCGTGTTCGAACAGAATTTAAACAATACCAAATTCTCAAAAATAATCCGTTTGCATGGACATCAGCCGCTCACGATGGTAAATTGTGGTCATTGAACAACTATCGAACTGATATGATTCAAGCGCTCGGAGGAGTCGAGGGTATTCTTGAACATACTCTTTTCAAGGGAACTTACTTCTCTACGTGGGAGGGTCTATTCTGGGAGAAAGCCAGTGGCTTTGAAGAGTCTATGAGATACAAGAAACTGACCAATGCGCAGCGGTCTGGTTTGAACCAGATTCCAAATCGTCGATTTACGCTCTGGTGGTCACCCACTATTAATCGTGCCAACGTGTATGTAGGATTCCAAGTCCAACTTGATTTGACGGGTATATTTATGCACGGAAAGATTCCAACGCTCAAGATTTCGTTAATTCAGATATTCAGAGCACATTTATGGCAAAAAATTCATGAATCCATTGTAATGGATATGTGTCAAGTATTTGACAGTGAGTTGGAAAGCTTGCAGATCGAAACCGTGCAAAAAGAAACAATTCATCCACGTAAATCATACAAGATGAACTCATCTTGTGCCGACATATTATTGTTTGCTGCTTATAAATGGAATGTTTCGAAACCCTCTTTACTCAACGACACTAAAGACACGATGGACGGCACCACAACAGCCCGCTGGTTTGTTGACGTTCAGCTGAGATGGGGAGATTTCGACTCGCACGATATTGAGCGATACACTAGGGCAAAGTTCTTGGATTATACCACAGACAACATGAGTATTTATCCTTCACCATTTGGTATAATGATCGGTATAGATCTAGCATATAACCTGCATAGTGCTTACGGACATTGGATACCCGGCATGAAACCTCTCATCCAATCCGCTATGGCTAAGATTATGAAAGCCAACCCAGCCTTATATGTTCTTCGCGAGCGTATTCGAAAGGGTCTGCAGTTATATTCTTCGGAACCGACTGAACCTTACCTATCATCACAAAACTACTCTGAATTGTTTTCGAACCAAATTATCTGGTTCGTTGATGACACAAACGTATATCGAGTAACAATTCATAAGACGTTTGAAGGGAATTTGACCACGAAACCAATTAATGGAGCCATCTTTATCTTCAACCCACGTACTGGTCAGCTTTTCCTCAAGATTATCCACACGTCCGTATGGGCTGGCCAGAAACGTCTTGGTCAATTGGCCAAATGGAAAACAGCTGAAGAAGTTGCAGCCTTAATCCGATCTTTGCCCATTGAAGAACAGCCTAAACAGATTATTGTGACGAGAAAGGGAATGTTGGATCCATTAGAAGTGCATTGTAAGTGTTGATGCTTTTAATTATTATTTCTAATTGTATGTAAGCGTCCAGTGACTGACATGATTATACGTTTGTTAGGTCTTGATTTCCCCAACATAGTGATAAAAGGGAGCGAGCTTCAATTACCATTCCAAGCTTGTTTGAAACTTGAGAAATTCGGAGATCTGATTCTGAAAGCTACCGAACCCCAAATGTGCCTGTTCAACTTGTTCGACGACTGGCTAAAGACTATTTCACCCTATACCGCATTTTCTCGACTTATTCTTATACTACGTGCGTTACACGTAAACACGGACAAGACTAAGATGATTTTGCGTCCAGATAAGAACACCATTACCGAGCCGCATCATATCTGGCCTACTTTGACCGATGAGGAATGGATAAAGGTTGAAGTAGCTCTCAAGGACCTAATTCTGGCAGATTATGGCAAAAAGAATAATGTTAATGTCGCATCTCTCACACAATCCGAAATCCGTGATATTATCCTTGGTATGGAGATTTCCGCCCCCTCCTTACAGAGACAACAAATTGCAGAAATTGAAAAGCAGACGAAGGAGCAATCTCAGCTGACTGCCGTGACCACAAAGACACAAAATATCCGCGGCGATGAAATGATTGTTACAACAACTAGCAATTACGAAACGCAGACATTCTCGTCAAAGACTGAATGGCGTGTCCGAGCAATATCGTCCACTAATCTTCATCTTCGCACGAACCACATATATGTTAATGCAGATGACATAAGAGACACGGGATATACGTTTGTGTTGCCAAAGAATGTGCTGAAACGCTTTATTCAAATTGCAGATCTAAGAACACAAATTGCGGCATATCTATACGGCGTGTCGCCTAAAGACAATGCGCAAGTGAAAGAGATCCGTGCGCTTGTCATTGTTCCGCAATACGGCACTCATCAAACGGTCAATCTACCAAATGCACTACCTGATCACGAATTTCTCAAAGACTTGGAGCCGCTTGGTCTTATTGTTACCCAACCATTTGAAACAGCACAATTGTCTGCTACAATACTTTCTCTACACGCTAGAATCGTTGCAGAGAACAAATCTTGGGATGGCGATAAAACGATTACAATGACTGTCAGTTTCACGCCAGGTTCATGTTCACTGACAGCCTACAAGCTCACACCTGCAGGCTTTGAATGGGCGCGCAATAATAAGGATACTTCTCCTAATCCACCTGGTACGATTTTAATTACAAATTTATATCATCCTCCAAACAACATGAAAACATTTTACTAATTTTTATTTACTTTTAGGTTATCTCCCGACATTTGCCGAAAAAGTTCAAATGCTATTATCTGATCGGTTTATGGGCTTTTTCATGGTTCCCGAAAATGGCGTTTGGAATTACTCGTTTATGGGTCCATCGCATAGCGCAAACATGAAATACACACTGAAACTCGACGTTCCGAATGACTTTTACCATGAGCTTCACAGGTAAAGTATATTAGAGTTTGTAGACAATTGTTTTATTATAACTTTGACAGATACTAATTGCCATTTTATAATATCTAGACCCCAACATTTCCTCAACTTTAGTGCAATGGAGGATGACGTTGAAGCTGATCGCGAAGACGTGTTTGCATAGAGTTAATAATAATATATAGAACAAGAATAGTTTTTAGTTGGCTTATTACAATAACTAATGTCTGTAAATTACCGATTTTTTCTCTGAAATAAACTACACCACTTGGTAAAGTTGTATTGTTGTGCAAGTGATATATAATTATGAATGACCCATCTTTTAATTTCATTTTTCTTTTTGTGATTTACCCAACGTCGAAGCTACTCTGGCTGCTTCCTCAACGGCACGCGCCAAAGTTGATCGAATTTTACCATCTTCCATAGTTAATAAACCAGCTATAGTACAGCCAGCTGGTGTAGTAACACCATCTTTTATAGCTGCTGGATGCTTCCCTGTCGTCAATACCATCTCAGCCGTACCTTTAAGCGTTTGAGCGGCCAACTCTAGGGCAGCTTGTCTCGGAAGTCCCATCATCACCCCACCATCTACCAAAGCTTCCAAGACAACACACGCAAACGCCGGACCACTACCCGATAATCCTGTAACTGTATCGAGATGCTTCTCATCCAAGAATTTTGCTCTTCCCAACGTTGTAAACACCCAATACGCAAACGCCTTCTCATCCTCGTCGACGTTTGATGGACAACTCAAAACGGTCATACCCTGACGTATCATGCACGGAGTATTTGGCATAGCACGAATGATCTTTGTCGATGGGGGGACCCACGCCTTGATCTGATCTATCGGAAGACCAGCCAAGATGCTGATCAGTAGTTTATCCTGCAACGCCTCGTAGATACCATCTTCGGTCAATACGTGTTTTGCCACTTGCGGCTTTGTGCATAATAAAACAACGTTTGCTTGACGAACGGCAGCAAGATTGTTGCCACAAAGTACCGTCACTTTATCGCCAAACACGTTTTTTACTTTCTTGGCTGATTCTTCTGACGAGACGCATGCCAGGAATTTTGAGGGTTTGATATTCTTGTTGGTGGATGATGATGATGATGGTGATGATGGTTCGGCATCTAGGATACCAGAGATTATGGCTATTCCCATGTTCCCACACCCGAGTACACAGACGATTGGGTTTTCCAAAGACATTTTTTTTTTGAAAAGAGAAAGAAAAAGAATGTGGTTTTGTTTTGTTTCTTTTTTTTTAAAAGGTGGGACCACGCGAGTAGACTAATAAGTCAAATTGATTAGATCAAATCTTTATTGCTGCGTTTTTTTGAGGGAACACAGTGTACGGATAAGGCATCAAAATAGATGTATCGAATATGTGCGACATAGCGATCGATGTGCGATTGCAGGTTTGTAGATATTCTATTAAACGCGCGATATGTCTGCGTCACCTGTGAAACATAGACGTGTTTAATGAACTTTTGTACTTTGGCGCATACTTTATCTTAATTAAATACTCAGTAACGCTCGCTGATACGTTGACGGATTATGCAGTTCACGTGTACTGTTTGCTAGTAAACCTGTGATTTTTATTAAAAACTGTTAGGAAAAAGGAATATTTTACAGTCGAAAGGAAAGGAGAGAAAGAATTACTTGAAAAAAATTGACACTAAGAAAATACTTTTTTAATAATCTTAATTTTGTCATAAAACTAAACTATCAGCAAATGTTATTACACCGACACGATATTAAAATTATTTTAAAAGAGGAGGGAGTATTATTTACAGAAAAAGTAGAATGTTCGAAACCTTAAGTCGATATAAGTGCATGATAGCTTAGTACGTCATAAGCATATGTGAAAGACTTCTTCTTAACGAGTAGTTCTTAGGAAATGGCATATTTGAGTTGAAGAACAAATCGAGAACTGTTGTCGTATTTGAGTACTTCTCGTTGTGGTTTCGATTTCGATTTCGATAACCTGCAGATATGCAAAAAAAAAAAAAAAAGAGAAACTTGGTATTAGTTACATGTTTTACGTGGATAGTGGCGGGTCGTACAACAGACTGTGTTTCCAATTACCAGAGAGCGTTTTTTTCTACAGTCATCACATTCAAATTCTTCTTGGTCGTTCTGGCCGCATTCTTGCTTTCCATGCTCTTCTGACACTTGCCGACGCTCTTTTCACCAATTTTTCTCGCAGCATTCTTTGCCTTTTCCAACACCATTCTCTTTATTCCAGTCTCGGGACGATCTCTTGGGCTGTGCAGTACTTTTTGTATCGAGACCTTGTTGCTTGCTGATACCTTGACGGACGTCGAGATTGGCTTTTGCATCGGAACGGCCGGTTTCTTTGGTGCGCGCTGCGGCCGCTTGGTCGATTGTTCGATCGTAATCTTGGTTGTGTGCGTGATTGAAGTCGCTGCTGCAAACAGTTTGGGTTTCAGAGATGATGCTGGTTTAACATTTTGTTCCGGCAGAGTCCGAGATCGTTTGTTCTTTTTCATGTTTGCGCCAAGTCCCTTCTTTATCCCGCAACCTGTATCCGTATTTTTGTTCTTGGTGGCCCGTGGCAAGAAGAATTCTAATGGTCTGGTAGTCCAAGCCTTTCCCAATTCAGGATTATCTCTAAGTCTTCTCCATAATGGTACTTTGCTCCTATCCTCGAGCGTGAGGACATACTCAAAAGGCAAGTCTTGTGTGAATTGAGGCGATACGGGAGGTTGTTGGGATGGCGAGAGATTTCCCGATAGATCATCGTTGTCGCATGACTCGGATTCGACGGAATCGTGAGCAGTCGTCGTAGTCGTGATAGCAGCAGAACTAGCATTTGGACAAGAAATTGGGGGAAAGTAATCTTCGAGCGGTCCCCATTGAGCTTCAGACGTGACCTTGCGGTGTGATCTGGCAATGGTTATCGTATACAGGCCGGTATATGACGCGAACGAGACGCCCGGGACGGTAACAGATCTGTCGGTGATATTGACATTCTCGGCGGCAGAATCGGAGCACTTGGTATCAGATCCAATCGCAATTATATCCAAGTCTTCAAAGAATCCCGAGTCGATCCTTTTGCGCCTCTGTGCGGCATCAGAAACAAGATCGACGGTTGATGAGGCTTTGATTTGGTGAGTTGACATTTTGTGTGAAAAGATAAAGATGCGGGTTTCGTAGAAGCGTGAGTATCTGTGCTGTTCGAGAGCGTGTGTGGTATTAAATGTCTGGAATTTGTAATGGTATAAGATTTGTATCTCTTAATTCAAGTGAATTATTTTCTTCATTCGAAGCTTGGTGCGCTCTGGTCGTCAATGCCGGCTTATTAAATACTTTCGCCATTGCACGTCTTTCCACCATTTCCAAGGACATCAATTACTTTTTTGGTGCAGTAACAATTTTTGATTTTTGACTGCATTGGATGCAATTGGATTGGGTTTAGCTTGAAAAAATGTGAATCCGATTGTGTGAGTAAGGGGGTTGATGGAGGGGAAGAAATGGGAAAAGGGGGGGTTCGATTGCATTGGATGCATTCGCATCAGTTTGTGATGATCATTGCATAAGCACTTTATTACTTTAATATAATATCCGAACAACAGAAACTCTTTTCGGTTCCACAAATGATGATACGCTTAGGACTACCTTATTTGCCCTTGTTCTTGTCGTCCTTCATTATGAATTTATTTATTAGTATGCAGCTAATAACTCTCGTTATGCACGTTGCAGATTATTTAGTATTGTTCTTGACATGGCCCGGGTAAATAATAGAATGTTGGATGTTTGAGTGACTTTCAATGATATAATAAGTAACTGAATAAACGCCAATGTATATACAAACGTCATCATTTTGATGTCGTAAAGAATTTAGACATTTGAACAATACAATCGATCACGGTGGGAAAACATTGTGAATGAAATACAAGAACGTTCTATTGTTTTGTCTCAATGTAATCTGCTAATACCCACGCAATCATAGTAAAGTCAAGAAAGGGTGAACATCTCTGTAATGCTGTCGAGAGGCCAAAGTCGTGCTGCGTTTGCAAGTAAAGTGGCTATATGGCGTCCACGCGGTTCTTGTCCTCTAATAAGTGCGAAAATTAGCAAAGTCTCTTAATGTACTAAAAGTTCGTCTTCGCCTTTACTCGGCTAATTATTTCTAGTCTTTCGGTGTCGTGATAATATCCTTGTTTTCACAAATACGTACGGCGAGGTACTTTGTATTGATCAAAAACCATGTACAGTATAATTTATTAATAAGAACGATAGCATGCCGCGTGAAAATTCTTATACCGGCGTACACGATATGTACAACGCATAAAACGCGATTCTACAGAATTCAGGTGATAGTATCTTTTTCGTTTTGGGATTTGTGATTTAGGACGTAGAAACTAATTATTAATAACCTATTGAATTGTCGGTTTATAGACTTTATTCGATCGCCAAGACTATGCTTTTGAAAAAGAGAGAAATAACGTGAAGCTGTTGAGTGTACTACAAACTGTCTTAATCAGCATTGAAAAGTAAGCACCGGAATCTTTGACAGCGTGACGCGTAAATCTTATGTGTACGAATATCAGTAACAGTCTATCATAGATTTGCATTGACGAGTCGGAGCAGCTAAAATAGACTATGCAACAGGATTTTAGTAAAATGCCTGGATGATAAACATTGTTTAAGAGCAAAAGTCTCATGATGACGATAGCAATCTTACGAAACAAGATGAGTTGCCGCAGTTTAAAATATCAGTTCTAAATTTGGACATTCTCCTTAAAAGAAATGTCGATTATATGTCAAATGTAAGTACAGCAAATGCTAATGCGGGGGATGTTCTCCCTTTGTATATATTTACTCGTTTTAATCACTGATTTAATGCCAAACTGCGGATGATTTTGTTAACGCCAAGCCAATTGCCTTATTTTCCTTATTGTTACGAATCGAATATTAATATGGCTAGACTTATTGACGATCAATCGTAAATCGGCGCTCTTCCGTAACACATACTCTAAACTCGACCAATCAGCTGTTCTGCCTTAAAATTTCTGGAAATTTTGTGTTGCCTCCTCACAACATTTCTCGATATTCTCTGTCCCCGCTTTCCCTATATTAAGGTACTCCATGCCCGATTTCGTCGGTTTCCTAGTCAGGGATTTTGGCGCTTTATTAGAAAATGCCGATGATTACGATACATCGATCAGCGTCGGACAAGGACAGCATGCGAGGGTGTTCAGAGCACATTCCCTTATACTACGTGCAAGAAGTAGCTACTTTAGGAAAACTTTGATGCAGTCGAACTCATTCGAGCATATATCTCCTTCGATTTTTGAAGTTTTATTGAGGTAAAGAGAGTATGGGGTGATAATAAAGGTCATAGAAACCAACATTACAGATCCGTGAAGAAATGAAATCCGCTTGCAGCTGATCGATCAAACTTTCTGCACTACTTGACGTGGTTTTAGGTACATGTATACTGGATCGATCTCCTTGGATGAACTGGAAGCGCCCGAGTTACTCGATCTGCTAATAACTGCCGAACAACTGGCATTGGATGACGAGCTTCTCGATCACATTCAGGGCCAGCTTATCAAAGAGAAGGAAGCGTGGCTAAAATCAAACTATGGAGTGACAAACCAGATTGCCTCTCAAAATCAGAAGTTCAACAAACTACAAGAATTCTGCCAAATCATCAGAATGGATCCCGAGATAATATTTGAATCGGAGGATTTCTATTCATTGACAGAAGAAATAGTATTATCACTGTTGAAGAGAGATGATCTCACCTTGAGTGAAGGCCAAATATGGTCGAGGATAATAGAATGGGGAATAGATCAGACACAACTGTCACCTGACTATAC
This sequence comes from Paraglomus occultum, assembly GCA_910592205.1. Classification (NCBI taxonomy): domain Eukaryota; kingdom Fungi; phylum Glomeromycota; class Glomeromycetes; order Paraglomerales; family Paraglomeraceae; genus Paraglomus; species Paraglomus occultum. Next base: position 7,937 of record CAJVPJ010000692.1, on the reverse strand, counting down.
GAAATGGTCACCTGACGAGTTTGCCAAATTGGGAGAGAAATTGCAAAAGTGCATTCCACTCATTAGATTCTTCCAGATATCACCGAGGGACTTTGATGTCAAGGTATTCCCTTTCGAGAGCATCCTACCGAAACACTTGTTTCGTGAATTGATCAGCCACTATCTGAGACCGCGCTACGAACCTAGCTATCAGGTATTACCACCCCGTTACGGGCAGATGAATCCGACTAGCGTGCATTCCGTACTGATAAACGAAAGACAAACAGCATGGATCGCGTCTCAGATCGATAGACTGTTTGAAAACAACAACAACAACACCAACAACACCAACAACAATAATAATAACGGCAACAGCGGCGGTGCTAGTGGTACGAAAGATGACGGATCCGACACACATTCTCTGCCATACGAAGGATCGCGTAATCCGTACAGGTTCAGGTTACTATTACGCGGCAGCAGAGACGGATTTACGCCATCGGTATTTCATACCTTGTGTGACGAGAAGGGTGCGACCATTACGTTGATAAAGGTACATGGCACTGATGAGCTGATCGGCGGGTACAATCCGATCGATTGGAGATCTCCGCCGATCGGTGAATGGGATTCTACCGAAGGCAGTTTTATATTTTCGCTGGACACCGACGAGAGCAAGAACGTTATCAGTCGGGTAAAGTATCCTTCAAAGGCCATATTTTGCGGGCCTCGAGGGCCGACGTTTGGTGGTGACATATTAATAGCGGATTTAGGGTTATGGGGTAATGATTTCAAGCGCGAGAAAAGGTGTTGTTGCATTGTTGATTCATATGAAAAGGCTATTAGGTCTACGCACGTAACGTTTTCGGTTGATGAGTATGAAGTATTTCAAGTTGTAAGAAAAGCTAAACATAGAAGATCTAGAACTTTTTATCCAAAGAGGTGACGAGGAGGTTTTACTAGTTGTTTATTTATTCACTCTTTTATAATTTAGATTTCACGGGGTGGGTGTGATCGTGTGTTTCCACTGACACTTGAACATTATTACATGCATTAAAAAGTACTTGTTTGGCATTATCATTGTCATTATAGCTGACATCATTTTGTTTGTTAGCTAACGTGGACCCGTTAAAATTGATACAAGTTTAATCTTAACACGGAAATTATAAATTACATTTTTTTAATAATAAGGGGAATGGTTGATTGGTGGAACATTCAGAACTGTCGATTTTATTTTCATTTGTATCGGGGGCTTGCTGAAGGGTGGGTAAATGAGCGTGTGTTTGCAATAACAATGCATGGACATTCTTTGAGATCTATGAGAGTAAAGTGGTAGAATTTGGTACGTTGGCATAGTTGTGGTTTATGTTACCGACCTGTTATCGTGTTATTTTCCGCAAAAAAAAAAAAAAAAAGATAACATCGGTTCGCGTTTTCCGCGGTGATCAAGTGGCTTTTTATAAAAAATATTAGTCATCTCGAAACCGAACGGCCTCGCGGAAAATAGAGTCGATGGTGACCCAACCATGATATATCATGACTAGTGTTTGCCAATATGTAATCGGTCTATAAACCCGACGATATCTATCCCACTCCCATAGGGTTTTTCAAATCAAAGTGCTTGTAGTCGTCTGCAGGTCATGCAAAATAAAAGGTGAATATCTCCTCCATTATGTACAGCGTCACCGTCCACAATATTTCCTACAATCTCTGCGATATTTATTGCCAGAAAGAACTGGCTAAATCACAATCTAGTAAAAGAATTTTCGAGCCCAGTGCAATGTTGAACAGTCAATTAGTTTAATTTCCGAGTTGAGTGTTAAATAGTCGCAATTTAATTTCGATCGACGAGTCGTTTATTATTTATCAATGTCCATTTTATCAATTTATTATATCACGCTATTTTCGTTCCATTGACTCTAGGTTTTATCTTCTGTAATAAAAATATCGCTACTGACATATTCGAGGATTTGCCCGGTGTATCCAGACCCTCCCGGACGGGCCCGGAAAACACTTTGCCTCTGGTTGTTTTTGTTGCAATAATTCTGACACAATGTTGCATCAAATACACGGTATTGTCTCGTTTTACACAATTTCCAAAAGAAATTTATTTAGCACAAGACTTAACTCGAAGGGGCTGGAGTAATGAAACATTTATTTCTTCGTGTGAGTTCGGTCAGATTGATGTGAGTTCAAGACTACAATTTTCTTGCGTCTAATAGACCTGAGAATGAATAAACCCGTCTTTCGTTCGCTTATAAACATATCGTTTGCCAGCTTGTGACTATACACGAATAAGTCACTAGCTTTCTTAAGTGTTTTGTAACAATCTTTCAAGGGCACCGGTAAACAAGGCCACTTTGCCAGGGCTACTTTTTTGCTTCTGAGTCGGTATTTATCTTAAATGCGTGATGCTCGCTTCCTGGGGATAATAATAATACCTTCTAAAGAAAAGAAAAAAAAGGGCCAATATCACTCAACTCGCAGAAATCACACAGTAACCGTTGTCATTCAGACTTCAGTGAACTTTTACAAAGTCTCGCTTTGTTGGGGGGAGAAAAGTGAATAACTCTTTTATCAACATAAAGCATGTCATCGGGGCCTCCTTATTTTTTATTAATATTAACCCTATGTTTAACTTTCGGAAACGCGTCCAAAAAAATTATATCGACAGGCACGTGTCGATTATATTGTGAATTAATCAACCGGATTGTTTTTTTGTTGCCGCAAAAGATCCAAAGGAATCATGGAGAACTCCAATACAGATCTATCATTTATCTTGTCTATATTAATTAGCATTACATATCACTATGTTTTAAATATTACTACCTCGCAACCCCGTAATGACGGGCGTTGTCATACTATTTTACTACATCACCCTTGCACGCCTGGTGAACACATCCCACACGTAATCAATGACAATTCCAATGTCGTTCACCTCTAACTTCCTGTTCAATCCCAAGTCAACCGACAACGGCAATCCATACTCCCACCAGAGCGAATGGCACGCTGCTGCACACACACACCCGGCTATCGTCCCAGCGATCACCTGTGCGCCAGTGTGATGTCCTAGCTCGACACGGGACCAAACGATAAACAGTGCCACGCCGAGTAGAATGGTAATAAAAAGAGTGCGAAAAACTGTCAAGGTGGGGACGGATGATGCGAGGTAGAGAGACGTGTAGACTGCAAAGTACATGGTTGAGGCTGAATGAGTTGACGGCATGCCATAAGTAGTTCTGGGCTTTAAGGCGGTTTTGGGACGCGGTTGGCGGATTATGCGCTTTAGTATTCGAACTTTGAGACGAGGTTATGAAGAAGTAAATAGAATGTGTGTGCACATTGGTTGCAGCAAAACGCCGAGGGTTAGAGATGAATGGGCGAATTAGAGAGAGTACTTGTTGCGAATGGAACATAAATGACCTCACCTATTATCGAAGTTGTTACGGCTCCCAGGATAGCGAACGATACATGGGCATCTCTAAAATAAGCAAGCGCGCAAGTGGCTAATATGCTCAGCCATAGATTAATCTTGAAAAAAAAAGAAAAGAATGCACCTAGTCAATGTCTTGCTTGTTTGTTAGAAACCCAATTTCAACAAAAGCTAGATATCGACGAATTCTTTTTACTTTCGCTGTCACCAAAAAACTATACCTTATCCAAGACTTTCAATATACCCATGTTAACTATTTCGCTCGATAGATTGGCATGTGAAGTTTAATTACCATCAGCTTTTGTAGTGTTGAGCGATTTGGGACGAAACAATTGTAATTCTCTGGCCATTCCCATCATGAGACATTCGCCAATGTTGTTGTTGAAGAATTATTATGAGGCATTAAAACGGGGTGATAATCGTAATATAAATGGGGTTAGATATCGGTATTGTTGCCATAATAATAAACTGCTAATCATTTGCTGATCATTTGCTGATCACTTTCGGTAACAAAGCAAGCTATGCTCCACAAGTCTGCAATACCTCGATGAATGCACCACAAGAAATAGAGAAACTTTGTATAGAAAAATAAAAAAATATCCCGCAAAACACGTTTCATATAAAAACCCATAATTTGGTCAAGGAAAGCGAAAAAGTGTCTCTATTTTCTTGTAGGGTATCTTTTGGAATATGTAACACTACAGACTTTATGAGCTTGAATTTGTATGTTTAAAGTGATCAGCAAATGATTCACATGGTAACACTACCGATGTCTAATCCCCATATTTTTTGGAGAAAAGAACCCAAATAAAGGAAGATACATACCGAAAGCAGATTACATTACACAGTGAAATTCACTTTAACGAAGTCGTCCGTTCCGCCAAATTTCTTCGGTAAAAATTTGCTATTCCGAAAGTAAGTATTAAATATAATCATGAATGATTGTTTGTCTTATTTTCTGCATAGTATTTCCAAAAATTTGCAATTATTGTCCTTTTTGGGGCAAGCGTAAGTGCTGTTCGTTGTTTTTACAGTCTTGGTAGCAAGAAGATACCGTTTTAGATCTTTATTTATGAAATTGAGATCGTTGATTTAATTTCTATAACAAACTTCGTTATATTATAGTGAACTTCATGATACAAAAAATTTTGCCTAAGCGAATGGCTTTATTTATGCATGGACTTTGAAATCTTTGTTATATGTTTATACTGAATTTATATATAAATCTTCATTTATCTGAAATTATTCTGTTAAGAACGAACTGGTTCCAGAAAAATACTTCGTTATAAGCTATCTTCGTTAAAGGGAGACTTTGTTAAAGTGAATTTCACTGTGTAATATCTAAACGGTGACGAATCTGAAAATTTGTTTATGACAAATCACCGCCGAGTGTAACCACCATCGCCATTTCGATATCCTCCCCGCTATCTTCTCGTCAGAATTATATTGATAATTGTACTGAATACGTTAACAAACGTTGATTTCTCATTTCTATCTTTAGTGACTTTACACTATTGTTTTTAAGTAATTACAGAGGAATGTTATATTGCCTTTGATATGGTTGAGCGTTCCAATTTGTGTTGCCCCTGATTGGCGGATTAAAAGTCACATGATCGGAACAAAATGTTTATTAAAAAGTGTGAAGAAATAAAAGGTTGTGTTGCGAGAAAGGGTGTTAATTTTTTTTTGCAAAGAATAACACTTGGAGTCTTGGAATATGTGTAATGCACGAAATTTGTCTTTGATTCTGATTGGCTGATACAAATTAGGGCTACAGTCAACTGCCTTTAATTCGACCGCCTCCGTTCCGGAGTCATTGGTCGAATTAACGTATAAGTCGAATTAACGGCAGACGTACTTAAGGAAAACAATAATAAAAATATTTTTCGGGTCTTGCTCAAGCGATCGAATTATCGGCGAAATCGAATTAAAGGGGGTCGAATTAAAGGCAATTGACTGTAGTATCAATTAGCTTCAATGTCGATCTCATTCCGTACCTGTTGTATTTTATTCAGAGCGTCAAATACCCCCAGGGAGTGCGCAACTGATGATTCATAAACGTTCAATATGTTTAGATCTGGTGAGTATGCGGGCCAGTCTAAAACCTTAATATGATGTTCACTCAACTACCTCTCAGTCTCATGAGCAGCATGTGATTCGGGTCATTTCTGGTAAATGAAATCGTTATGCCTAAATCGTGCATGTTTCACGGTCTTCATCAGTTCGTCAGTTAAAATTTCTTTTGATATAGATCACCATTTATTCGACCGTCAACATAACTCGATACTAAATAACTGAAGCAACTGCCATACTTCGCCGTTAGTTTGACGTTATAGGTAATTTTGGATCCCTCCAATATCACTCCCTTTCATCCGAGTTTCAGATCACAAACTTACTTTCATCTGACCAGGTAACCTTTCGCCGATCCTCCACCATCCGACCTCTATACTTTTACATAAATTTTAATCATGCTATACCAAATCGTTTTCTGCAAAGAAGAAACTTATTTATTTTTTTCGAATCTGATGACAACCTCATCATTGTATTGTTTCACGGCCAGCGCTTCCTCAATGGAGGAAAAGCGCATCAGATAATTCATCACGTTTGGCATCGTTTCTTCAATGGAGGTTTCTTTTTTTTTTTGCCCTTGCTACTAGATCTTGACTTCTTAATGCGCGTCGTATTATATTTGGGAAATTTATCACGTGTTCGCCTTTGGGTTTTTTTGAATTTAAGTTGCATTTGAGCATTCACTTGACTTTATAAGCCTAGCGGTATTCCCGGTTTTGACAACTTTAAAACTGCCGGGAGTGTTTTTTTTTATTCGGTAGCATGGTTAACAATCTCCCGATTAGCTATTTCACGTTATACTATAACCCTCCTGAACATGTGTATATGTGATCTTTTCTCCGCTGGAATTGGCTTCATGATCATATGTAAACTGAGACGATGCTGTGGCGTTTAATCGAAAGTGCCACCCATAAAAAGTAAGTACGACCCGAAATATCTCCAAAAGCAGCAAATAAAAATATCAGCAATGAAATTTAAACACAACGTAAATATAATTTTACAAGTCACTGCAACTATTATGTTGAAAAAAATTGCAGGTTAAGACTCTTTGTCATGAGTGGTGCAATATTTACGGAAGTATTGTAAATGTGTTATACAAATACGCAACAAATCACGCAAACTTAAAAATATTTGGAGTGAGAAATTAACTAATACTAATATCTGGTTTGTTGATTGCAATATTCGGCCTTATCTTAAACCACGAAAGTTCTTACAATTAAGCAAAAACGGTTTTAATTGACTTTTAAGGAGGTAGAATGATGTTGGGTAATAGTGATAATAGAATAGAAAAGTCCGCAGCATTGTAAGTTAGTTTGTAAAGTTAGTTTGTACAATATTTTCATATGGCCACTAATTAAGAATTTCCATAATCAGTGGTTAATTCTTCAATTAGCTCCGCTTTTGGGTAGTACTAACATTAATTTAATTCTTTAATATTAGGTATATACATAGGATTCTGCGTTTGCTATCAAGAAATTCTGAACTACTCCGATAGCGCTGGCACTTCCCGTTGTTGCAGATGCCGTTAAAACTTGCATCGCTACAGGCTATGCAGTAGCAATATTACAAAAGAGCGGCAACAGATATTCGAAGCGTAATATTACAAAAGAGCAGCAACAGATATTCGAAGCGTATGATTCATCACTCTCGCGCGGAATAAGATTCTTGCACGAGTTTCAGTTATTTTTTTCAATCGGAAGATTCCGAGCAGTTGCTTTTATCGCGTCTCCAGGATTCTTGTCCGCACTCTTTATCGTGGAATGATTATCACGTAATAACATTATCCGGCTGCATGGGTCATTTGGAAAGAATTGGTTTGGTATGAAAAAAATGTCAGGGTGCAGAAATTGACAATACAATTTTGTTCATGAACGATTAACATCAAACCATAAATTTAGAGACTTGGTTCTCAATATTTACTTTTAATAAGAAGACAGCCAACAGTAAACGTTATTTTAACACGCGTTGACATATTTGATTAGAAAAAAAGTAAAGTGCAAATTACAAGTTTATTCGAAAGCATTTGTCACTAAAGCATAAGCAGTGTAGACGATGTTGATATTGTAATTTATATGAACAGAAACGCAACTGTTGTCTTCAATAAATTCCCTTACTTTTCGTCAACCTCCCCTAACTCGACCTCTAAATTTGGCAAGTTGAAATCTGATAATGGAGGTAACTGACAAAAATCGTCGCTGTTTCTTGGTTTAGGCAAAGCTCCAGTAGGTAAGAGTTTGCTGGAATATTTACTCTCTTTCTCGAGACGTGATAACGGCTTTACATCAGTATGATAAATGGCATTCCACACGTTGTCACCAGATTCATTCTTTTTTACATCTTTAAGAAGATTGTTAATACCCCTCCAAAGCGCCCATCCATCTTTTGGACGCTTATCAGGATCAGCATCACAACACCGCTCGGCAAGTTTCTTGTATTCATCTGGCGCAGAATCAGGCATCGA
>CAJVPJ010000691.1:0-18855 GCA_910592205.1 Paraglomus occultum | reverse complement strand
GAAATGCAGGCCATTTCATCAAGTTTATTTCTGACTCATCAAAGAATGTCCTTGTCAGTTTGCTTGTATGAACAGTAGCATTATCTTGCTGAAATTCATACTCAACAATTTCCCCATCGAGTCCCTCCATAAACGTATGCACAGTTGTCCAAGTAAACGCACGACGGATGCTGCGTTTGACGAACGCGTACAACTAAGCATTCACGACGCTGAAGTTACGCACAAAATATAGACATTATAATTGACGTCTTGAATTTACAGTATCTGTTATACGATAAATCAGTGAGTCGTTCCCTCCAAGCCAAATTAGTATTTCTCTTTTTTGTATGGTATACCTTTTCTCAATCCAACGACTGTGGTTATTTTTTTTTTTGAGTTTGTTTTTGAAATTTTATATTATGGAAGCTACAACAAATTTTCCAGCATCAGGTGTTTTATGAAGGTAAATTTTGATGTTTTTATCGTATAGTTGTTCTGCGGCGTTTTGATATCTTGCGAACAAATTTTTTGCCGTCATAGTCAACAGCTTTGTTACTGATTATGATTCAATGTTTCAATTAAGACATTGTATTCGCAGACCTTTACCATATAGCTATAATAATAGCGGAAGAGGTAGAGCAAATTTTTTTTTAGACTTGAAGTGGGTTTGCATATTTGTAGACAACGGCCCAACTGTGTAGTAGTCGAGTTCATGGAATAAACAAACAAAAAAAACAAACAAAACTATAGTAGGCAAACTGTTTAAATTGAAATAAAAATTAACGATAGCCTTGATCAAAATTTTTGTGCACTAATTTTGACCCATCTTTGAAGTTGTTCCAAATATCAATCTCCCGTTTGAATTATTTAAAACTCAGTTTTAAAAATGCGAGATAATTGTTTGTTTATTAAATATTGGCATTTATTAAAATTTATGTGGTAAATTTTATAAGTGAAAAGTTTTATCTAGACATTCTGTATTACCTGTTTTGAAACATGAGAAATAACTTTTTACATTATGCCTTTTAAAAACTTTTAGATAGTGCTAATTTTGAGCTCTATAATAAATTTGATATAAATTAGTTTACATTATATTTTATTGAGGTAATCCTGGCATATTTTAATAGGGTTAAATGTGAATTACATTTTAGCAAAGTCAATAGTTGTGGATAATAGCCAACTCAGTTTATTCTTACACACGTCATAGTCAGTTTTTTATTATGCCACATAACAAAATGTGTTGTCTGTCCCACGTATTTTATGTTCATTTTGTTTCAAATAATGTTAATGTTGTGCTTAGGTTTGTAAAGTTTTGGTCACATAACTTAATATGTATCGTATTAAACTGACATATAAATTACGTATGTAATACCCTAAATGCCTTTTTGTATAATAAAAAAACCAACATTTTTTTTTTAAATTGCGTCTCATATTCGTTCAATCGGACATATTAAAATAAAAGAAAAAATACAATTATAATTAGTCATACAACTTGTTATACAGTACAACCACTGATGCACAGCTTTTAAATTGAAAATTAGTAATAAATGCTCACTCCCCTATTTCGCCGATTTCATAAGAAAATAAATTTGTAAAATGCACACGACGACCCATACGTGTCGGTAGTATAGTGATAGAAACTAATATTTACCTTCTGGGCAAGTGAATTTAATTCAAATTTCGGCTATGCAGTATGTCAAGTTGCAAAGTCTACATAGTGCTGATTGTTTACTGTTACGCCATACATAAATATTTAGCGAAATAACCCTGATGCTTAAATTAGCCCCTGTTCTGTTTCCGTTCCAATTTGTATCCCCCTGATTGGCGGGTTAAAATCACATAATCGGAACAGATAAAAACCAAACATTTGCAGCGTCCGTTGTTCCCATTCCCACACGGTTTTATTAAGAAATAAAAAATTGTGTCGCGAGAAAAGGCTCTAATGGCTTTCGGAAATATGTTTTTTTTTGCAAAGAATAACACTTAAGTCTTGTAGTGAAAAGAACAATATGTGAACACGAAATTTGTCTTCAATTATCACTGATTTTGATTGGCTGATACAAATTTGCCGTTTATCGGAGTGAACAAGGAGGGCTATTGTAATTTGCCCTTTGTATATTAGTGTTAGTTGTAAAAAGAAATTGCATTAAAATCGTACAAGCTACAAAAGAACACATAAAAGTGGCAAATATTGTTAAAGAGAAGGAAAAATCAACATTAATTTCTATTATGGGCAATGATAATTAGTTAATAAATTACAACAAACCATTAATATCATTGTTTAATATTATTATGTAATTTATTAATACTAATACCAACACCCTACATACACGCGTACATTCAGAGAGTACTTGTGCTGTCCCCATTCGTAGTTTCATAAAATGACGTATCAATGAAACACATACGGTGTAAAATATTTCAAGAGGTAAATGTCTTTGGTCTTAATTAACCCTTCAAGACTTTGCTACCCTATTTGATAACAGTTATTTGTGAGCAAATGGTATTACTGCGCTGGACATAAAGTAAAGCATTTGTATATTCTTTTGTGGAGATATTATTGGCGTCACAATTGCTCACAGATCGAAATAGTAATGTGTATAATGACAATCGTAACAATGTGGGAAGTATACCATATTTGTAAATTCAGGAGGGTCAACCTCTAGCCTTACATAGAAGTCGATTACTGTGGCTCAGCAAGGGAATGCGATTCCATATATTTTTCTTCTCTAATGATTTGTAAGCTGTTCTAGCTGTTAATTATTTATACAACACATTAAAAAAATTTTTTCTTTTGTGTCGCATAAAACCCTTTTATTTATCCTGCGCCGATCCCAACACAACGGAAGGGAACTCCGAATCGTTGCGTACACAAACTACGCAATCTCAAAGACAATGCATATATTTACCTGTGTTATCGAATGTTGTATTTTATAGCATACTTCTGCCAATCGTATGTAATAATTCCATACCCACATCCCGCCTTTCTCCGAAAACCAGAGCAAGGGCGTGGAAACTAAATACAAGATATTATAGCTTATATACTTTCCGAACGCATTCATAATAATTGCCTGAGCTAAAAATATAAATTGTGACATAATACTATTAATAATAATACTACTTTTTTATATCTCCAGAACGCTCCAAAATGTCCAAAATGTCCAAAATGTCCAAAATGTCTACTTTTTAACTCCTTCGCCACGTTTTAGTGACACTGTACAACAACCCCAACGCATCCTCTTTCTTTATTTTGTTCAACCCCTCGTTTCTTTCGTCTATATCCATCTCGCCTCCATACACGTTGTTCCAGAACGCATTCACCAATTCCTTTCCACCGATTCCGATTGCAAATAATACCACGTTCCAATAGCCTGACCATACATGCCCTTTGATGCCTATTGGCAAGTCTGCACGGACAAGATCCCGATCTGGTTCTTCATGATCGCTGGGCTCGTCACTATTAGAAGAACAACTCGTTAATAACATGGCATGGAGCAAGTCGTATTCGTGTATTCGCACATGATCGAAAAACAATTTTCGATCGTCTTCGAGCGGTATGCCATATAAGCTAGCCACATTATTCGCAAGTCCGAGAAACGTTAAAACGCTTGTTGGACTATTAAACAGTTCTCCGATGGCGGATGTACCGAGGTTCAGCTGGGAAAAGAACGACAAAGCTACTGAAACCTGCAACAGCTTGACATAGAAAGCTAACAGTCCCAATGTGATCAAGATGGGACGACAAATCAAGGCATATACTATTTGGTATGCTCGACGAAACTTGGACTGCCACTCTGATGATCTATGGAGGTTAAATTTAACAATGTCTGTGAATATTTCCAAGAACGGGGGGTCATGAAATTCGGTTACAAATCTTGCCGGATTTAGAAGATGTATAAATCGGAAAAGGGAAAACGTCGCCGTCTTTTGTACGGCGATTACTAAATTTTCGACTGCCAGTCCTTTATTTAGCAAAGTGTGCGCATTGAAAAATATGATAATCTGTGCTAGTCCGACCATGACGTGTATGCATAAGACGGCAAACTCGACAAATGTTCCTATCCCCGTGGCAGATCGAATATAGTCTTCGTGCGTCTTTGGCATTTGTATAATAATGTCATTTGCTGTGGTGTTTAACCCGATCGGACTAGGAACAAAGTTTATCGCGTTTATAAATTGTCTTGTAATGAACACCACGTTTAGTGCTAGTTGGGCCACCAATAAAATTAATTGTAGCTTGATGCCCATGCGGTTCTGTTGGATCACCACGGCCCGTGCCATTGCTTTGAGGTACTGTACACTGTCGGGTAATGGCGGGTGAAACATGTTCCATGGAATAGGTTTATGTTTGAATCCTGTCGTTAAATTCCTATTTAGCCTTAAAAACTCTCTTCGCGCACGCCAGTATTCTATTTGACTCTGTGAATCCTCAAGATTTTTGCATCTCTTCAGCCATGTGTTATAAGAAGTCCAGAAGGGTTTTAATGTGCGCTGGCATGATGGATCGATGGAAGTATCTAGAGAAGCGTTTCTGTAAATGGTCTCGAGGTGTGCATTGATTTGTTCTCGCGGAATGTCTATTGAAAGTGGGGGTGGTTCGTGATGCGCTCGACTGCTGAAGCGAGCTAATGGCGCTAACACCCAGGGAATACGAATATTATGACGCTTGCACCAGGCGAAAATCATTTGAAAATTCTGTAATACTTTAATAACGCGGTATTTGATTCAAATAATATCAAGTTTGTAGCTTTTGTCAATCTCACACATCCTCGTTATTTATATATTTGCCCCCCCCCCCCCTCCCGCAGCTGTACGCTCGACACATATTTCTGTTATTCTTGGCCGTGAACGTTCCAACCGCGAATACAATATAGCCAGGTGTCTTATGACAGATAAATTGAATGGGACGATTAAAGCGAGTGTATTAATAACAATAACGATTCCCAAATAGGTATTACATTAAAACATGCCTGCGGGCTATACTTTTATTATATGAGCCATTTCAAATCACAAAGGTTTCTGCATTTATACTACGGCATAGTGCGGTACCGCATGATTAGGGTTTGGGCGTCGCAAACTTTATTTCCTGTTCTACAAGAGGCTGATGCTGAAATTCGAAACCATGACTTTTCATTTGTTGATAAAATTCTATTCTTTGGCTAGTTTCAGCATCAGCAATTACAGATCCGTTCGTAAAATTGCTCTTTCATTCCGTAGTATATTAAAGAACAATTTCCTTCGATGGTAAGATTCTCATTGTATACAATGAAATAAGTGCAGATATGACGTATATGTATACGAAACCATACGGGGTAAAAAGAGCCCTCGTAAAGAAAAAATTTGAACGATGAATTGTTTCTGATATGACTTGTACGACTTGCAGTTTGCCTGTCTATGACGTTTTGTTTATTTCGCTACGACGTTTGTTGACTCCAAATTGGATTACTTTACAATATACATTATAGACTGGGTATATTTTGATTACGCAAATAACATCCTGAGTAATTCAATGTTTATTAAACTACACTCAATATTAATACTGAGGCATCTAGAGGCACATTTTATTATTACACATCATTACATTTAAGTCAGTTCCGAATGGTCTCGGAAAATATCTCCTTTCTGGGTATCAGTGATAGGGGATGCTGGTTTCTTGGATGTCACGAGCTCAGTCACATGCGTGTGGAAACACGCGAAAATGTTAATGACGTAAATAATTACATATAATGCTGATCGTATATTTAAAAGATAATGTATTCAAGGATCAAAAAGTTTAACTTGAAACTATTGAAATTGCGTTAATTGAACGTTAAATATGCCGGGAAAATTATTCATGCGAACCAATAAAGTTTAAAAACTAGCCTGTAATCTAAAGGACGCGTATGTTACATTCATTTGAAAGTGTCCGCTATGTACATGTATTCGCAAACGACTTTTTGAAAATAAGATAAAAGTCGTTTCTCGGCATGTTTACTGGTATTTCATTTGCAATCAAAAAACCCCTGCTCTGGTCATTACGCAATTGCAAATACAAGACCTCGTTATACCGAAGTACCGGTGGAGGCATCTACGATTCGGTATAATGAGCCACTTGGTACTTGCATAAAACTAAGGTCAAGCAATATTCGGTATAATGAGACTTGCGTGAATAACATCTTTACAATCAATAGTACATGAATATAATAACAACGGTCATATTAATCAGTAACAAAATGAATTTATTCGAGTTTGTTTTTACTTTGCAACTTCTCTTCAATGCACGAAAGGCTTTAAATTCACCACAATCAATTTCTATTTCACCCTGTTGAATGCCGCCGTTTCAAATGCGACTATTGCATCTTTCAGAAAGACGGTAGGGAGAGATTTGAGAGAATTCGAGTTACTTTCGTCTTCTTCTTCCTCATGTTTAAAAATACGGCTGAGATTAGAAACTTTTAATATTAGATCGTATGACCAAAAATCGATACGGCCAATAATTCTACATTTTTCTCACAAGCGTCATTTTCATCAAATGTTGAAATGTCTGGCAGTAAGAAATAACTATTAATCAAAAAGTATATAATGTAACGCGATTTTCTTTAATACACGGACTTTTGCCCTCGCAACAAGGAAACTGTGAATTCCTGCCTGATAACACCGACAAAGTAGTACTTTTTGAATGCATACAGAACGAGTTTTATTATGGTAAATTATAAAGCGCCGACTCAGTTTACCATTCATGGATAGAAAAAAAACATTCTCACCACGTTATATTATTGCCGCAACTAGTTAAACTATTTAATAGTACACTGAAAAGGATGGCCGCATCAATCTTAGTATATCGAGCTTGTAAATGAGTGTTTATCTATCGGTTATATACAGTATCTTTTTCTATAAGATTTTGCATAATATTTGATGTATGAATTATTGATATCCTGTTGCGCTAGGTTGAGTATAATCCCATGCAACACCGGTCGCTGCAGCTGTCGGAGCTGTTGGTGTTGTCGGTGGTTGTGCGTAAGGATAAGCATATTGATAACCCTACAAAACACATTATCGATATCAGGCATCACGTAAACAAACAATATCTTACACCTGAACAATACACAAACAACTTCCTTCCCCCCTTTTCAATACCTCAAAACCAACCTGGGCAGCAGCACCAGTTGCAGGGTACGGCCATTGTCCCTGATAGTAAGGTGCTTGTGCTGCTGCCGCTGTCTGTGCAGCATAAGGCGTCGCTCCAGCAGAAGCTCCAGCAGCCGCCGCCGCCGCTGCCGCTGCCGCACCACCCTCTCCATCTACTCTCATCATCTTCATTGGTCGATCTAAATCTTCATCTTCGGCTACTCTCTTTTTACCATCTTGGGTTGCTCTAAGGGCCGTGGGACTATTAAGATCAATTTCTACTTTGCTAATGGCTGATATCGACTGACCGCGTTCCATTAAAAAGTCGAGATATCGTTGAGATATGTCCCGTATTGACTCTGGTGCAATTGTTGAATCACTACGAATTTTCTCAAAGACTTGTGTAATCCTTTGTTCTGCCGGGTCGTCTATGAAAAGAAAAAGTAACAAACATTACAGACCATTGCGTGGTTCAAACTATGCTTGCAACAATAAGGTCCATGGAGCAGAGCAAACACGTGATAATGCTTACCATTTTGGGCCAGTTCAAAATTTAGATAGTTTAACCAGAAATATTTACTACCAAGAAATTTGGCGGATCCTTCTTCATATATTGTTCTTGCTTCTTCAACGGACTGTTTAGACTGTGAAATTATCAATAATGAATATTATGTAATAATGTTATCGACTCACATGCAAGTACGTCTATTTCATACTCACTCGCCACAGCATATTTGCATACTGTACGCTAATGAATGCAGCTGATTTTTCATCTGGTAGAGTATCCCCTTCAAGTGACTGCTTGAGAATATTAAGTGCAATTGAACAGTCGCCTGGATTCTGTCTTCTTTCGAAATTAGCATATTTGTAGATTACTTCTGCACATCCCGGTACTATCATAAATACAGACTAGATTAATATTGAAAGATACAAAAAAGTGTAATAACAGTAGTTTACGATATCACGCTGTCGTGACTCACAGTTGTCTGTTAATTCCTTGTATATGTCTCTCGCTGCTTCAATTCTGCTTTGTTCTTCTTCGAAAAGAGCAAATGATAACCGAATACTCGGTCGGCTGCGTTAAATAAATATCAACGTAAGTAAGCATTCGAGAATTATACGGTTACCAAAAGACTGTGCTTGAAATCGTACTTGACAGGGATGAATACGGTTATCGCTCTCGAAAATATATTTCGGGCCTCTTGAACTCTGTTTTTCGATAGCATCCATCGTGCATATCTCAACCAAAATTCATCGTATAGAGCCTGCAGATAATCATAGTTAAGGGAGCGGGTAAGTTACTCGCGCGTTCAAAAAAAAGGCACTTTTAAACTTCCTTGATTGGAATTTTGGTTGACTCATCGTGATAATCAAAAAACTAATAGGTAGATATACTTACTAACGCAACTAAGCAGCGCTCGTACAATACTTGAATACGTGTATCATCGCCTTCTGACTCTTCAAAGTCGAGGTATCTACGCCAATTTGACAACTGTAATTCATCCATTGGTTTTACGTGGAAATACGGTCGTTTTATCTAATAAAAGAAAATATTAGTCTTGATTCATGCACGAGTAAGGGTCACAACAATTGAACATAATCCATTGAATACTATAACTATTTATCTTTACCTCGTGTTCGAATGGCCATCGCTTATTTGTTTCTGCTTGTGTTTTCATGTATATATCCACATTCATATTATAAATACGCATTCTGATATCTTGTTGGATCTGTTCTTCTGTCTAATAAATGAAGCGTCATCGTCAATGCGAAATCTCTTAAATTTTCACATCCAGGAAAATCTCTAATAATTCACCTTTTCAGCCGGTGAACTTTGTTCTTCTTCAGCTCCCTCTGTAGATTGTGTAGCTGGCGCTGCTTTCGCCTCTGCTTCTAATTGCTGATATTGCTCTGGGGACACGAGTTCGGTAAGTGGTCGCGTTTGTGATAAATGTGAGTACCTACATACAAGGTAAGAATTGCACGTCAGTATATAACACATATGCTTTAATGTGTGTACATTGCCACCCTATCATACTTACTTGTCGAAAAACTTTGCATATTGATGCAATGGAATTCGAATAATACGTTCAAGGAGACTCAACACTCGATCATGAGCATCTCTTGATTCTTCAAATTCAATATACTTATCCCAAAATATATGCGCAAGAAAGTCAAGTCCAACGCATGCAGCACCCCGTTCAAATAATCTAATCACAACAGACAACAATAACGTTCACGTGTTAATACTGTAATCTCTCGTTCAGAATATCAAAGAAAAGAATGATCTCTTTTCCAACAGTGAAAACTCATTGTCACAAACTCAAATGCTATAACTTAGATTTATGGTTGACCCGATATCCCAGATAAAGTGAATCAAAAGGGGGAGAGAGAGAGTTGATAATATCGGATCACATTCTCCGCCGGATGCTGAAACTCTCATGTTAGTGTTGGGGATGTTTTTGGACCCAATTGATTACACAATTAAGTTTCCTGTATGTTGGCTGTTCATGGTGACACTTCTTCTGCTCTCTTGTGCAGCAGGAGAAGTGATCATACATATATAAAGAGCAGCAGCAGTAATAATACGATGACAAATACAACGCCAATGCTGAAGAGGAAAAAAAACAGCAAACAGAAAACAAAACAGAAATAGCAACAGAGCAACGTGACCAACTAAACCACCACTAGAAAAACTTCGCTGCGTTCCCGTATCGACATTTATGATCTATCACTTCTCAAGTGTCTTTATACAATAGTGTAAAGGGAAGGGGTTTTGTAATTTTCGATATGCCAAGGCATGGTTATATGGCCATGGCAATTGTAGTAAAATGCTTAAAGAGAAAAAAGAGGATAGGAATAGCAATATACCCAACTACATCTCAACTTACCCTCTAATTTCTTCATCGCTCTCTGCATGTTCGATCTTGAACTGACAATACTGTGTCCATAAATCGACCGAATTCGATATTGCGGCCACTCCTCTTTCATAGATCTATTATAGGACACGCATCAAATAAGAATCTCGCGTAAAAAGAGACAAGGATCAATTACAGGTTTTGTGGGGATATATATTCCAACCTTCTCTGCTCCGGCAGCGCTATCTATTGCCAACTCAATGTCGGCATATTTTCTCCAATATCCGAAACATAAAGGAAATTTGGCCAAAAACCGGTCATAGACATTGCGCACGTTCTGAATATTCTCCTCTGAAGATTGTGCTGTTATGCCCCCATCTACAGATTCTGCTACACGAATCAAGTATTCCCAAGCTCCAAAGTCCTATAACATTTGGACAAAGTATGTATGAGACAATAAGCTTTAAGACTGATAAAACAGTTTTGGACTATGACTACAAACTTATAGGCGTTATACCCTATAAACCGCTATATATTGTATAACATGGTAAACCTCCAAGCGCACACCATCGTAATTTACAAGAGCTGGGACTGATACGCCGAGTCTTAATACGTATTGGTAAATGTATGCGAGGTTATTATATCCATTAGTGACTTACGTCAGGATTTGCATTAACCAACTCTTGTGCCTGATCCCACTCGGATTGCTGAGGAGGAGGGGGCGGAACGGACGCTGCCTCTGACTGAGAATTATCTTCTCCCTCAGCAGCAGGCGGCGGTTGCTCCGATAGGCCATTAGTCTGCATTGCGGATGGGTATTGAGAGTAATCCTGTTCGGTTGTGAGTGCCTCGTAAGTAGTCATTGCGTGATCCAGAAGATCTGTCAGCTGTCTTCCTGCAATTAGACAAGGTTGGGTTTTTAGGTTTTAAATGATGACGTTGGGGCGCAGTAATTGTATCACAAATAATTTCAGAGGAAGGCGCGTCGAAAAAAGAAAAGACTGATACTAAGTCGAATGCTGGGTCTTTGTTTTTCCAGTCAACGAGAATTTAATTCAATTTACGACGCAAATTAGTGATGAATGTAAAGACGAGGGGAAATTCAAATTGGCAAAGATTCGATTGGGAAATATTCGTAGGGCAGGCATTTCCACTGACTACCACTAATAAGTATAATGTTCGTCGCCCGACTTCAATTGATTCAAGTGTTTGCTATAAAAATATCATGCCTACCCGTATATTACGTAGTGATTACTATAATTCACACTTTAACAAACTGGAATATGGGCAGGCGCCACTCGGAAACTCTACTGTTCTTTGGTGATGAATTTAGAGCGAACAGCATAAAGTAATGATTAAAAGACTTGTTAGTTCAAATAGTATATGATTGACAAATGAATTTTTTACTTGAACGCGTATCGTTCGATAAAATAAATTCTGGACATTATATGTTATAATACGATTCAGATATTACGAGCAATTTGTACGTTTGCAGAACTTAAAGTCTTTAAACAAATCGGCTGGATTTCTTGGATACTTATACTGTATCTTATTATTGTCAATTTCTTTTTTTGAACACTTTACCTTCTTACCTTGATAATAACTAATTTAGAAAGCAATTGCTTTCATGAGTAATAAGGACAAACAAACATACGTGTATTTCAACGCAGTTTGCCTTTATTTTTAATTAAATCAAAGTCAAATAAACGCTTAAAGTAATATCACAGGCTTTGTTTATTCGGCCAGTACCCACAAAACATATTGCGTGCGTTATCATCATTCAACCGAGACCTTCTTCAGTCGATCTCTGGCAATGCTGATCATGTCTCTTAATCCAATAGCCAACTCCTCTTCTTCATCCCCATTTCTCAATCTATCCTCGAAGACAGGAATAATCTCCCTCCTTGACCGGCCATTGACAAATACAACGAATCGAAAGCCATACTTGTTCTCGTATTCCATATTTAACTCTTTTAGTCTTCCGTTTACTTCATCATCTTCAGGAACACCTGTATTCTCTGTATTTGTTGCGCTCTGGCCCCCACTTGCCCTGTCTATTCCCTGCTCTCCCATTCCTGCGTCATTATATCCTTGCTCTCGCAAAGAAAACGTAGATAACCTTTCCTTTTTCTCACCCAGCCTCGGATGAGCGTTTACTATCTCTTTCTTTTCTTCAATACTTAATTCATTTCCAAGCACTATTGATTCAGCAACGTTGATCAGTACATCATATGAAGAAAATGGGCGTTTGGTATAGAGTCGCTGTGCAAGTGGGGGAGCAGGTTCAAAGAGAGTATTTATTGATGCGATGAACTCGGAATACGTGAGTGAATTGAGAAGGGAGACGTGGGGAACTGTTGTAGAAGACATTTATGAAGAGAAAATGACAACCGACGAGGTACATTAAATGTACGTTGCACAGCGTATAATAATATGCTTTAATTGGTTAATATATGACAGATTCGATCTACCGAATATCATAAATTGGATTCTTTCATTCTCAAAACAATCAAACCGGCTAGATACATGTTATCAACGTTTAGCAATAGAAACTTCCGTTCAGCAGCAGCGACGCACAATAGAACTGTTATTAGAACAACGACTAATAATAATCCCTAGTCGAAGAGTGTACTAATTGCAAAAGGGCGATAAAATTTTGCCAATGCCACTTTTTAAACAAAAAACAAGTAATAGTAAACCTGATAAATTATCTGAAGAGCTTCTTTATTCAAATCCAAATGATTCATTAATTTTAGACATGGTTTCTGATCATCTTACATGTCAATTTACTCAAGAAGTTACAGATGATTTTAGAATACTTCCATGCAAACACAAAATCAGTTATTTGGCATTAGAAACATTCATGAAGATGAACTGTCTTGAACTGAAATGTTTTTATTGTAAAAAGAAATGTCAACTATATGAAACTGAAAAATTGCCAAGCTTACCAATTTACAAAGCACTGTATGACAAATTTGTCAGAGCTGGGCATATTACATCAAATACAAAAGGCAAAGCAAAAAGTTTTACAGCTATTGTGGCAAGTCAGGATGATGGTGATGATGTAGAAGAGACTTATATTATGAAATCAAAGTTTTTATGTTTGCTCCCAATGAAACCAAAGAAAAGTATTCTGCAATTATTCAAGATGCCACTAAGTTTACATAACACTTACAGGCAAGGCAAGAAAGCTCTTGATGAAAAGAGATATAATGATGCAATATTATGGCTTGAAAGGACACTTATTGATTATCCTGATAATTCAACTATCCAAATTGACCTTGCTATTGCATATATGGAAATTTAAACTACCAAAAATGTTATGATTACATAACTCAAGCCATACAAAACAATCCTAATAATGCCAGGGCATGGGCTTGGCGTGGAAAGCACTATATGCAACAATCAGAGTACAAACAAGCTCTTAAAGATCTTAAACAATCATTAAAGATTGATGCACATGATACACTTGCATTAGAAGTCAGGGGTAATGTTTATTATATTCTTACCTGGTATGAGCTGGCATTGGCTGATTTCAATCAACTATTAGAGATTAAACCAAATGATGTAAACACATTGATTACAAGGGGAGCTGTCTATTTTGATCTCTGTCAATATGCAGATGCACTAGAGGACCTCAACAAAGCATTACAAATTAAGCCAAATGATGCAAGCACATTGATTGCAAGGGGAGCTGTCTATTTTAACCTTTGTCAGCATGCAGATGCATTAGAAGATCTCAATAAAGCATTACAAATTAAGCCAGCTGATACAATAGCACAACATCTAAGAGGGCATGTTTATCTCATGCTTGAGCAATATGACTATGCATTAAAAGATCTTGATGAATCATTGAGAATGGATCCATGCAATATGATTGTTTTAGTAGAACAAGGAATTATCAGACATGTTAATCAACATGGTAATGCATTGAGCAATTTGGATAAATTTTTAAATGCTAAGCCTAATCATACGTTTGCATTAGGAGTAAGAGGAAAAATCTATTATGCACTCAAACAGTATGATATTGCCTTAAATGATTTCAACAAGTCATTAGAAATTCAACCACAGGGAAATGTAAATACACTGAATATACGAGCAGCTGTTTATCTTGATCTTTGTCAGTACAACAAAGGACTAGATGATATTAGTAAGTTATTCAACATTAAACCAAATGGAACTCTTTACAAACAGTTGTTGGTTTTGTTTGATCAATTAGAAACACAAAGTTATCAAAATCAACTATTGTTAGATTTTTCAAAATATCAAATTAAAAATGCTGGAGCCATTATTTTAGCAAAAATTTTAAACTCAAATTCCTCTCTGACTTCATTGGACCTCCAGTCTAATAAAATTAGAGCTACAGGAGCAACAGCTTTGGCAAGGGCTCTAGAATCAAATTCCTCTCTGACTTCATTGAATCTCTATGGCAATCAAATTGGAGATGCAGGAGCAACAGCTTTGGCAAAGGCTCTAGAATCAAATTCATCTCTGACTTTATTGAATCTCTGTTATAATCAAATTGGTGAGACAGGAGCAACAGCTTTGGCAAAAGCTCTAGAATCAAATTTCTGTCTGACTTTATTGAATCTTCAATATAATAAAATTGGAGAGACAGGAGCAACAGCTTTGGCAAAGGCTTTGGAATCAAATTCTTCTCTGACTTTATTGAATCTCCAGAATAATCAAATTGGAGATACTGGAGCAACAGCTTTGGCAAAGGCTCTAAAATCAAATTCCTCTCTGACTTCTTTGGGCCTCTGTCAGAACCAAATTGCAGCTACAGGGGCAACAGCTTTGGCAAAGACCCTAGAATTAACTTCCTCTTTGACTTCATTAAATCTATATGATAATCAAATTGGAGATACAGGAGCAACAGCTTTGGCAAAGGCTCTGAAATCAAATTCCTCTTTGACTTTATTGAATCTTCAATGTAATGAAATTGGAGAGACAGGAGCAACAGCTTTGGCAAAGGCTTTGGAGTTAAATTCCTCTCTGAATCTCTATGGTAATCAAATTGATTTTACAGAAATCAGAACTACATTTTCAGAGGATGCCTTGTCTATAAAGAGCTAGGAGAAGATTATTTGATTTCCTCCTTTATCAGGTGCAACTAATACTAAGATGGACCTCTAAAACTGTTTAGTATTAGGAGAAGATTGTTGATGATAGATGATTGGGTATAAGATGAATTATTTGTTTCTTATTTTTACTTTTATATGATTAGTAGATTTAATGTCATGATAGTAATAGTTAAGAGTCTTCAGATAGTATGGTGTTGTGGTCCACTATAGCTGTGCTAATGAAGGACTCACTGACTCAGATAGTATGGTTGTTGTATCAATTTGGGAGATTATTATATTTAAGTCTGAGTTATACTTGCTCAGCTTATCTTTCAGGTTACTGCTGTGCTCAAAATAAAAAGAATAAGTTTATGATATTATGAATGACATATTTTTTCCAAATCAAAAGTTTTTAATTCAAGTAAATATGAAATAAAGAAAGGCAAGTTAATAATTAAATGATGTTTCAACATTTTTCTGAACATCTTGGCTCATTATCCCGTACATGTAATATCAATGTTTTTTGTCAAGGCATTGTTACGGACAAGCCGCACCGATGAATTGGCCGCAACAAGTCATGTAATAAAATCTTGCATGATTGATTTATTCGCAGTGAAACGAGCTCAATTGAATAATAATTCATGACGCAAAATTGATGTTTGAGTTATATAAGCGACCGTTATCCCATCGTCTAGTTCTCATGTTGAATAAAAATGTTTAATGTTGAAATGTTGTTCTAATATTGTTGCTATACTTATATTCCACGGAATCGTTCTTATCCACGGAATCAATAAACAAATTTTAATTCCCTTTAAATTACTTTCTTTCTATCGTTGATCGCCGAATTTATCGTAACTATTATAACAACGGACAATACTTGTTGCCTACAGCATTTCGAGACTGTTGTGGTGATAAGATTAAGTAGCGGGTGAAGAACTAGTGAAAGCTTGTCCGTTCAGTTAATAAAGCAATCGCTTGAAAGCGTACAGTAATTGGATAATATTTGGCAAACGATATTTATTATTTTTATTCGTTTAATTAGTTATTAAATTAAAATTGACGCATATTGACATGTAATCGAAGTATCGCCCTGTTTATTAAAGAACATTTCCCCTTCAATTCTATAGTTGTTAATATTATTCGTAGATTCCCTTACTTGGATACGAGCGTTGGATTACGTTACGTATAGGGATTAGGAAGCGCGCATAATTAATTAATAAGAAACGTCACTGTAACTTAGCATTCAGTCTTAGTTGATACTGTCGCTGTAGTAAGGGCAGCAATAGCTGAACTAATTGAGTCAGATCCCCCTGTCGGCCGA
Organism: Paraglomus occultum; assembly: GCA_910592205.1. Classification (NCBI taxonomy): domain Eukaryota; kingdom Fungi; phylum Glomeromycota; class Glomeromycetes; order Paraglomerales; family Paraglomeraceae; genus Paraglomus; species Paraglomus occultum. Next base: position 2,530 of record CAJVPJ010000691.1, on the reverse strand, counting down.
ACCGCCTACAGTTCGCTCTCCCATAAATCTCCCTAATTAAATACGCCGACCGCAACAGTATCAAACAAGAATATGTAATAATTTTTGGTGTATAAATTTGACAAAGAGTAAAGTTTGCATTGTTATTAGTTATATAAAAATTATTAAATAAAAGATATTGGTCATGGGATGTACTTTGCCAGTTATTTCTTGACTTAAATTTTGAAAAAAGTTATAAAACTACAGTCATACCCCTTTACGTGTATAAGCACCTCCTATATAGTCACCACCCCCATATTAATATATAAATTTGCCCCTATTTAGGCACATTTTGACTATAGTCACTATCACACTCTTCGGCTAATTATAATAACAGATATTAATATATGTAAATTCCTCCTTTTTAGTCACATTACGTTAACAAAGTATTTACAGACATGTGATTATTGTCTATCATTATTATTATGGCAAAAGTTTCGTTTTTGATAGATCGGCAAGCACCCCCAAATTTTGGTTTCTTTTTGATACATGTCACGTTTTCAACAATTCCCAGAAAATTCTCCGATGTACTATACTACACAGTCACCTTCGACAAGATGAAGTTATCGGGCTGGACCAAAATGTTCATATTACTGAAAGATCATAACAACGAGAGATCTTCCTTATATTATAACTGACTTGATTCCGGGAAAAAGCATCATAATCATATTAGGCCAACTTTATCTTATCGAAGGCATCTCACTATATGTGAACGTCATAACCATATGTGCACTTAATGACTATATTAACATGTGAACGTAATGATTATATACGAACATAATAGATACCAAAGCTCTTGTGAATGTTATACATAAACCTTCCTTGAGGTCTGCCATAGTTCTATTAATCGTATGAATTTATTGAATATCTAATTAGTATTAGATAATAATAATGACATCGAAACCATAGATTATTAATTTTGGACAAGATAAAGGCCAGCCAGAATTATAATTAATACTTTTTTGCGAGCTTTTTCAATTTTGTCAGCAGAATATTGATGTGGGATTGGATCAATGCAGGAGGCTTTGTTATAAATTTGAGAACACAGATGACAGCAACTCACCGGAGCGGGACTTTTTTTGAGACCGAAGGGAGTCGGCTTTTTGCTAAAAGGAAAAAAATTTTGCATAATTGTTCAAGAAATGTTAGTTTATTGTCCGTTATTACTGTTAGTACTCGCTTTAAAATTCGGATACTTTGTCACGTATAGTCATAGCTATAGCGCATCGGCCAGCGTCACCATGAAAATTTCACGTTCACATGATTGCAGTTGGTGAAATTATAGAAGCAAAATTTAATTTTTACTAAATTTTTTGTTAAACTTAAATTATATATATTAATATAGAAATAATCAGAAAATGCAAAATTTGGTGTGCTTGCCGATCTATCAAAAAACGAAACCTTTGCTTTAGAGAGGGTGAGATACATATGGTGGGAAATGAAAAAAACTGTGTAATGCATTTATGGAGGGTGTGCATTTAGAGAGTGTGCTTATAGTTTGGTCAGTTGCAGCAAAAACTTTCCAAGCGTGCTTTTAATGCCTCAATTCTGGTCATGAAATTAAGATTGGAGCGGCTGGCGTTACTCCAGATTAAATTCTTATATGTAAAGAACCAATCAAAGTTTTCGAAAAAATCAGGACCAATCACATTGACCATAACCGGCGATCTTGCTTTTTTTTGAATACATCAATATCATTCGAGAAGCACATACTAATACTAATACAGTATTTATCAGACTTCAAAAAGCGATTAGGTCTCTTGAATAACATTTTGATTTGGGTAAAGAAAAATTTTATTACTTCATGAGATATAAATACTAAATATTACAAATTTCTTTCAGTTCACATCCCTAGAGAGGGATATGCGGTGCGGAATGCATTCTAAGACTAAGAGGCCCGATCGATTTGCGTGCAATGTAACACAATTAAGGGTTGACACTTTAACTTGAGAGATAAGATTTTTAATTCAACTATTACTATGTCGTCATTTGCAGCCATTGTCAACTTGGTTGAATCCTCCTTGGAAAGCGTAGAGGAAAGCTTAAGACTTGAATGGATTCCTTACAAGGAAATCACTAACGTTGAACCAACTCAAATTGATAACGTTTACTACGCCATTCGCAAATGTAATTATTATTATGATGATGATGATGATGATGATGATGATGATGATGATGATGATGAGACGATAACGCTGGTATTCATTGGAAACAGAGAAGCATGTACACCAACACTTGTGAGTGAGTTTGCTAGAATATACTCACTTCCAACACACAAGCACGATAATGACGATAATCAATTTAGACGATACTCCGTATGGCTTACGAATCGCAACAAACGCATAAAGGGGTTTACCAACTATAATAACAGTTATTACATGGTTGCTGATGAAATCTTTTACCATTGTTATACTCGATATGGCTTCTGCTCCACGTGTGGAATACTCCGATGTAGTCCCGTGTGGTGCATTTGTGGTTATAAACAATTATCCGATGGGTGGACTAGCAACAA
>CAJVPJ010000690.1:0-18863 GCA_910592205.1 Paraglomus occultum | reverse complement strand
AATGCACCACACGGGACTACATCGGAGTATTCCACATGTGGAGCAGAAGCCATATCGAGAATAACAATGGTAAAAGACTTCATTGGCAACCATGTAATAGTTATTATTGTAGTTGGTATTGTACTTGGTAAACCCCTTTATGAGTTCGTTGCGACGAGTAAGCCATACGGAGTATCGTCTAAAGTTATTGTCATTGTTACTGTACTTGTGTCTTGGAAGTGAGTATATTCTTGCAAACTCACTCACAAGTGCTGGTGTGCCCTCTCCGCTACTTCCAAGTAACAGCAACATAATGTCATCTTCATAACCATCATGTTTGCGAATAGCGCAGTAAACGTTGTCAATTTGAGTCGGCTTTACGTTGGTGATTCTCTCGTAAGGAATCCATTTCAGTCTTAAGTCTCATTTACACTTTCCAAGAAGGATTCGACCAACTTGTCAATTGGGTTGTATATACCATTGGTTTTTAGAAGTAACGACATGGTTAAAATTTTTCTTCATCATACATTCACTGCAGGTAAATATAATTGGTACACTTCCTTATTTCGTCATGTCACTTGTGTAACTGTGAATGAGACATTGCATTGCAGCACGTAAACACTTTTATTCTACAAAAAATAATTTAATTAAGCGGTTATCTTTTCGCAATTACGTTATCCATTCAGCTCTATACGGTGGTTATATTAGTAACAAAGAATTTCGATTGAGATTATTCTTATAGCAGTATCAGGTTTATTCGAAGAGGAATTTCACGGAACGTCTGAATTGACTCGCAGCGCCACGCCAAAGAATAGCAATCTTATCATTGGGCACAAACTTAGTAGCGTTAACTAAATGCTAAATGTACGTTATCTTGTCGCTGTGCATGCTCACCTCGCACTTAGTATCAGATGCAGCACATCCCGTTTATCTTACGTATTGTACAATCGATATCATTCATAATGTTTTCCCACAAGAGTTCACCTCACTTATTATATCTGCACCTTTTTTAAATGTACGCCCCGTAATTTGTATAATGACAAAGAGGCAATATCATCAGTTAATAAACGTTTTGACGATTGGATAAATTTAATGTCAACAAAAAGCCGCTGATAGTTAATGTCGAGGATACTGTAAAGGTTTTTTTATTTCTGCTGCAACAACAAAAGTTGCTAAAACATGTGAGTGCGCTTGAACATTACATTAGTTTAAAGTCAGCAAGTGTAATGAAGCGAACAATTATAGATAAAATTTTCGATAATAAATATATTATCAAGTTACGTGTAATTAATAAATTCCGACTCTCTGTAAATGCATCCCATCCCTTTCCAAGTCGCTCTAGCTCATTCCCAAGGACATGCATTTAGAGAGGGTTGACTGTACTATATTTCCAAAACATGATAAACAGTTTTTCCGGAAATACAGTAACTGTCAGAAATTGAAGACTTGTTGGGTGACGAATGGCTGTTTTAACAAGACAATGGCCAACATATACTAGCCGCTTTACAAAATCTTCTTCGGGATAACATGCCTAAAGCTTAGATTGGCCTTCTAACAGTCTTGATCTAAATCCGATAAAAAATCTCTGGAGTATCGTTAGAAAAAAAGATGCCGAAAATGTTTGTGGGGTTTGTGCGTTTATGCCAATGAGTAGGAAATTGAGTTAGTACGATCGATAAAACGTCAATGTAAGCTTGTCGTATACAAATAACAGTAAACGCATTTTATATTACTTTCTTGCTAGTTTTCAGCTTTTAATGGTATAGAAATTATCTTTGTCGCATCATTGATTCTCGAGTAATATGTGATTTTGTAATTATGTAATTTTTTGTCTCATGTTGTAAATCTGGACTGTTGGATGGTCAGTTTATGAAGCTTGGCAGCACGCTAGTATTAATAATACGCTCAATTTTACCCTACTTTTATGTAATTATACTGCTTTTTCAAATGTCGCAAGTTGGCATAAAAAATACGTTTATGTCGTTAGCAGCATTTGGTTGCCCAAGTTGTCAATGACAAATGCCACGCTACGTGTAATTTTGATGCAATTGTCACTTAGCTTATGTCAAATATGAGCAATTTTTTTGTTTTATTTGTTTGTTTTTAGATTTTTAATATTGTAATAAATTTACGAGAATAACATGTTTGTCATAATGCGCAAATATGACACCACTATTGTTCAACAGATTGACGGAAACATTTTTGTTCGGACAGGAAAGAAAACTTTACAAAAATATCAAGATAAATTAGTAGTACAATAAAACTTGAATATGTTGCAATCGGTTTGGTGAAGCGATTTATTCAGCAGATGACGAATTTGTTTTGTTGCACACGGTACGTTATTTTGTATTCCCAATCTCGGAACGCACTCTCCATTCTTCACGTACATACCATAGACTCTGTATTCCTAAATATTAATATATGAAGAATAATCCGTAAATGTACCACGGGACATTAATTATAAAAACTACCAAATTTGGTCGAATTGTAAGGCAGACTTTAAAGTCAGGCCGTCATTGATTATTTCAATCATGTAAACATAATATAAACAGAGATGCGCTGATGTTGATAAATATATTAATAAGTACAGACTATACTATTTATAGTCACTTAAATTCACAATCTCTATATACTCTCTAAATTCACGCCCTCAACTCATAAACTTTCAATTCCAATGCGTGCTTTAGAAAAAATGTGTAAAACGGTCTAATACGTACTGAGCGATTTTGCGGTGACTAATTGATATTCATCAAGATTAATGGCATACGTACGCATTTGAATATTCAGCATATACTCATCTTCCTCTTGCAGCAGATGAAAGCGTGATTGGTTTTCCGCGAGACGGTTGCGTTTAATTGAGCCCCACTCGGGATTTATCCGTTAAAAAAGTGTCACTGTTGTCGAGTATTTACAAGATGATGATATAGAGAATATAGAGTACTTTGATTGGGTGATCACTAATTCCAGTAAGTAAGGGTCTTTTCCGAGGGGTGTAATACAAGTATCTCCCGTACTTCAGGGTCAGGGCGGCTGTGGTACAATTGAGGGTGTGTATGCTCGCTAACACTATTTACGTTAGAAAGTAGGCAGACTTGGGCAATTGGCTATGAACGACACACATCAGGTCAATTATGGATGAGACATTATATTTTACTCCAGGAGATCCTAATCGATTACTGTGGTTCCATTCGATAGTTAAATAGAGAGATGATGTTTGAGCTTAATCAGTAAAATGTCGTTTTAGGATAGGACCATCCTACATGCTTACATCAGAAGCATAATAATAATGGTCATTCTCTCAATCGTATACTTGTCAGTACAACCCCCGGGCGTACCAATTTAACTTACATCCTAATTAGTCTTTCTGAGTGACGTTGAGAATTATACTTGATCACAGTCTCACTTTACTGTCCAATAAGTATAAGATAGGGATACAATCTTCAGTTTGATAGACACAGACGAGACGCTCGATCAAACCAACGACTTTTGATTGGTGCGGAAACTGACCGTATGCTAGGTTGTTGTAAGAGAAAAAGACCGGGTTTACTTGTACGTGAGCGGAAATGAGCTAGCTAGCATTTCTTCTTTTACCGTAATTGGGTTTATCTTTTAAGAAGCGTAGATTTCTGGAACTAGAGAACAGCATTCAATTGACTACAGTGACGAGTTGCTGCTCATAAAACGAAAGAAACATTGCATACACACACGCACGCACGCATTGCACACTTTTAAAGCAATAACAACATTCGTAATAGTCCTTTACATTACTGAAACGTATAATGATGGTTTCGACATGGAATTTTCTTTCTTTTGTAATAGATAATAGGTTCGAAAGATATGCAGAGTTTATTGCCAGCAGCAAAATTGGATTTCATAAATAAACAATTCATCAGCGATTGATATTGTATCTCCCTCCCACTCTTTGCATTGGTGCATCTAACATGTTACTGTAAGTTTTTGATAGTTTAGAAAAGCAACGATAACGAATGTAAAACTGTAATTAATTGTTCAAATATATTTACATTTAGCCGCTGTTATTCTCACCATTAGTATATCTTTACCTTGTTTTAATTCACAGTGTAGGTCTCTTTTTTGCAATTGACAATAACTGTTGTTATCATTCTTTGTTAATAGTGTGATAAAGATTGATAGTCTTGTACAGTGAAACAAATGAACTTTATCTCTATATACGAGCATTATGCAACCTTATCGAAATTATTCTGTGATACGGCTCAATTGTTGGCATGGCGTCATTCATGTCTTGTGTGTCATAGCGTGATTTTGGTAAACAAGTGAATTGATAATTTTTTGTAGTACAACGGCCAATTACCCCAAAATAAATGCAAAACGGGTTTCTATATTAAGAAAATATTCAGGCGTGTGCGGCCAAAAATAGCAAAACGTTCTGACTATGATAATTAACAACACTTATGGACATTTAATGTTCCCAACAAATTTTAGTTACTCTAGCACGCAATTGCCGTCCGCAATTCAGTCTTCAAAGTCAAACCCAAACAAACAAAAGCAAAGACTCTTGAAATGTTTCGAGTAATAGAAATAATTCTCATGTTTGTTCCAAGAGCTACGCGAATTTGTGTCGCATGATAACGGCATCGAACGAAGCGAACGGCGTAATGCCAATTCATTCGTTAGGAGCATATTCGTACCAGTTTGAGATGAAGAAAAAATAGCAAATTGCACACATATTAACTCAAACCTCACACAACCTAGCGCTTTGCTCGTCCTTGAATTGCTAATTATGTAACTCGGTCCTGTATTTCTTGCGTTGGAGTTGTTGCGTTGCAAACGATGGTCCCAGCAGTTGTCATTAATAATGTAATATTAATTATACAAACGAATATCTAAAATTGGTCTTCAAAAGTATAATACAAAACGTGCTAAAATTGTTGCGAATGTAAAATTAAAGGATTGTAACACAAACGTTATCTGTGCGTAATTAAATGGTAACATTAAATCTCAGATCAGTTTACATGCAAGCTTATACTAAGTAATATCTACGTTACTATTGTTAACCATGCATGCCATGCCAACTTCATTTGGTATTCAGGCATTCAATTTTTACTATCAAGTGCAGGTTTTATGCCCCGTCCACAGTATATCATTTGTTACGTCTTTAACATCTAACGTTACAAGTTTATAAACGAGAATGTTTTTACAGGACATTACATTATTTTATGTAGCTTCGTTATCATAAAGATTTGCGGTAGAATCCTCCAGTATCTATTTGATGTTTTACGAACAAAGCAATTCTCTTATACGACTTACAGGGAAAATGGTTCTGTGAATTTCCCAGAATATAACATCACTTGACACATTACCTTGTCCATTTGGGTTCGATGAAATATACAATTCAGTCACGTAGGTATTGTATCAAAACAAAGCAGTTCCATCAGACTTTTTTTTAGAAAACGAATAAAGTTTTCTAATAATTATTAACCATAGCACACACACTTGGCGCGCGGAACGTTGAAAGTAAACTCAATATAAAACATAATATACCAATGCATTTTTTAGTAAAAAAGGTATTATATAAAATAGATAACGTTTTCTAATAATTGTTTACCCAATAGCACACAGGAACATTCAGATAAAACTCAAGACAGCACATAATATACCAACACGTATATATATTATGTAAAATATAGAATAATTGTCGATATATTATAAATTGTTTGTTACAATAAAATCCGTTTTCCTAAATTACGAAATTCTTTTTGATTTTGGCTAATTATGTTTATGTCGCTAATATCGCACAATAAAATCTCTTCAGTCGCGCACGATATATAAAGGGCGTTCTGCCAATTTACTGAACCTCGTTCTATCCTATCCATACTCTACCGTCTAATTAGTAAAGACAGATATTCAGTCGTTTGACTGAACAATTTATTCTTTTATATATCGCCCACCTTCTTTTTGGTAATTGAAAGGTAGAGTAATGCCATCGCGTAGAAAATAGAGATACAATAATTAGTGGATTAAATTAACGTAATTAGTTCCAATTCGATTGCTTGTCTAATGTTAGTTCGTTTATCCGTTTCGAATGTTATTATATAGCCTCAGTAAGATGCGTTTCTCGTTGGTAATATTTGTAGCAGTACTGCTGACATCAGTAAATGCTCAAAATTGTGGGAAAAACGTCGGCGGTAAGTACATGGTTTAGAGTACAGTGCTTATTACGACCGATTGTGGTATCTCTATTACCGGTTCTGACCATTTTTTTTCTTTTTCCCTCATTCACATTAAATTGAAAACACACAGTATGCGCGACTGGCTATTGCTGTTCCCAATGGGGGTAAGCATGGTTCTCTTTTCTTTTATGACTTGAATAATATTTACTTACAAAAGAATTCTACTCTAAATTATAGCTGGTGCGGTACCACTAGCGACTACTGTGGTGCCGGTTGTCAATCAGCCTTTGGATCTTGCACGGGCAAGACAACAACTACCACCACTACCAGCAGCAGCAGCAGCAGCAGCACTACCACCACGGCCACCAGTTCTGGCAAAATCTCTACTGACAGTAAATGTAGCTCAAACGGTGGCGGGACGAGTAAGTATATCAATACATGACATGGCATGCATGGGTATCGCGCAAATTTCATAATCTGAACAAAATTCTTTTCCTTTTATAATACAGTATGTCCATCTAATCAATGCTGTTCGCAATACGGGTAGGTCTTGTTATTATCATTTTCTTTCTTATGACTTGAATAATATATAACCTTTCGTATAACAGTTGGTGTGGTACCACGAGTGCATACTGTGGCACCGGCTGCCAGGCAGCCTTTGGGTTTTGCACAGGCAAGACAACAACTACCACCACTACCTCCTCCTCTTCCTCTTCCTCTTCCCCCTCTTCGACTTCCACCACTACCAGTCCCCTTCCAACAACTCCTGCACCCGTACTCTCCACATGTACAAAGTCTGGCCAATTCGCTCTTACTTTTGATGATGGTTCGACAGAGGTGAGTAATTTGTAGAAAATGATTTGCAATTTGTTTAGACGAGATTGACTAATCTAATATAACTCTGTTATGATTTTTGTGATAAGCTCACAACTACTTTGTTGGACACTCTCAAATCAAAAGGGGCAAAGGCTACTTTCTTTGTAAACGGTCTCAATTACAGATGCATCTATGACATGGCGGACATCATCAAGCGTATCGTGGCCGTAAGTATAACTTTTCGATAACTAGTTTTAACAAGACAAAAGCACGATTAGTACTATTTTTACTAACGACCGACACATGAAAATTTTATCAGGATGGTCATCAGCTCGCTCATCATACTTGGTCGCACCCAGATCTCACCACGTTAAGCGATGCCCAGATAATTGACGAAATGACAAAACTCGAGACGGCATTCCGTAAGATTGTCGGAAAAGTTCCGCGTTATATGCGTCCGCCCTATGGTGCCTACGATGACCGTGTTCGCGCCGTACTCGGGACGCTCGGTTATAAAATGGTTCTTTGGGATATCGATAGCGGTGATTCTTTGGGCTATAGCGTATCTCAATCCGAACAGGTTTATATAGATAACTCCAACTATCCCGCGCCCCACTGTGCACTGAACCATGACCCGCATTCGACGACCGTCAACGACGTTGCGCCATTTGCTATTGACTTGTTGCAAGGCAAGGGATATACCTTGTCAACGTTCGGTCAATGCGTTGGAGACACTACGGGGTGGTATAAAGAGACAACGACTCCCGGTACTAGAGATAATACATGGGTTTGTTAAAGAAACCGTGATGGCGATATACAACCTTAATTAGACATTAGACAAACCTCCCTCCCTGTGTATAAGTTAATAATATTTAATAAACCTTTAATTGTTAGAATGTGTAATTACAATTTTGAAAGTTGATGAGTCATTCCTGTCCCACATTGCAAACACTAATTCATGTCAACAGAAGAAACACTTTAATTATTTCGTGGCCCAATATTTTTAATTCCCATTGTTAGAAAACGTAAAACCGAACGGTCCCCCCTCCTCCTCCCACGATCAAACGCATTACTTTGTCATACGACCCACCCGACCAAAACGGTAATCTCGGATACAAATAATAATGTGTGTGTGTGTGTGTGTGTATGTTGTTGTGTCAACAAAATATCGTACGATCGAGAGATCTCATCTTTGTACAACGTCTAACAGAGAGCTGAATAGTCTCTCATTCTGATGAGATTGACGTTTAGATTTAGATTACGTGTAACTAAATACATTTATTGGGCATCGTGTCATCGTATGTCATCGTATCGTTTAATGATGACAACGGCAAAAGACGATCCGCACCCGTGAATGAATTCCTTGGCTGTTTCGCTTCACATAAACATTAATGTTTATGTCATACCGCCAACCCACAGTTCTGGAAACATGTACGACAATGGCTTTTCCTTGGAAGAAGCGAGCGAACGAATAGCAACTCTTGTTTTGCAACAACGAACATCTTTGCAATAAATGCCATTTAGAGTCATAGACACGATAGAATTTGTAGATTGCTTCGAGCAAGTGGAACAATTAAATTTACTTAGTAATTACAGAAGAAAAACAACATTATTATTAACACATTACCACCAACCACGAAGTAATACTACAATGACCCAACCTATAGTTACAGATATACATGATATACATTATTTATAACTCAGTTGAATCATTTTTTTTATGTGATTTTCGTTCAAGAGGACAGACTTTTTCCCCCCTCTAATGCTTGTGCTCAAGTTGATGAAACGCCTCCGGAAGTGGATGACATAGTCGCGCATGTAATATCATTGGGTAAAGACGAATCCGCTACTTTGGACGTCCAACCTTCGTGTATAGTGAAAAGTATGGCGGTAAAAATGCTACCGAAATTCGTGCCTGAGAAAACGTTTGCAAGTTTAGATTTCAAAAAACAAAATCCAGTACAGAATCACCCACGTCATCTTTTGTTTTAAGCTTACCTATCGCTAATATCAAGTACTTCCAAAATTTGCGATCCTAAAAATAATAAATTTCCGTATAAGATACAACTCGGGCAACCGGTAAAAAAAAAAACGTTAAATTTTAATTTTCTCGTACCTGCGCAACGCTTGCACTTATATATACGAATAGAAATATCTAGTTTTGTGTAATACGATATATAATACCCAATATTAATACACCCCCATTGCAAAAGACTGACTCGTTAGAAAATGAAACGTTTCAGTTACGTACCCATTTCAAAATGAATACACTCAAATATCCGGCAACCTTTTTGGCGGTATCTCGATCATCATGCACGCTTTTGGCCATTGCGTGTCCGCGCAGCACATTTCTTTCAATCTTCCATATTTTTCTTCTAATCAGTATCAGGCATGACGCCACAACAAGCAGGGTCACCAACAGCACTGAATCAACGAATAAAGATGCGACTGAGCCATCAGGCGGTTCGGTACAGTCTGCATTCGATATGATGTAAAAAAAAAACACGAGATTAATCATTTTGTTGTTTGTTTTTTTTTTTAACACAATAATAATATTTCGCCCCTTTGTTCACTTACAGTATTCGCTGTTTCCGTAATCGTTTCGGCATAGACAGGCCATGGCAAGTGCTATTGTAATTATTATAATCCATGCTTGATAATCGTATGGTCCTAGTTGCATATGGGTTTTTCGATGCACCTTGAAAAATATTATGCGGAAATAAGCAACACAGATACATACGGGTATACAGCTTGGCTTGGCGACACTGATTATTATTGTTTGTATAGTTACCCTCAAACAAGCTATAATGCTCATATATACAAATAGACCAACGTTCAGGCATAGAAATATGAGTTCAAGAACTGCAAGTATACTGCAAATGGGCTGTGGCCACTTTCGTTTAAAGATTGTTGGATACGCCTACAAATAAATGTTGCGTTAAAGTTAGCAAAATGCAGAGATTTCAATATTTTTCCTTAACTAAACCGACTTTTTTTTTTCTTACCAGATCAGCAAGACATACTAAACTTGCCAAGATATCTAAATATCCAATAGTGTTAGCAATACAGGTTGCGTGTAAGATTGCATGTCCAGATGGCATGGCAGATTGCATGTCAGAAAAAGAAAGGCACAACAAAATCGAGTCATTCTCTCATTGATTTACCTGTAATCGCATTGGAAAGCGGCAGTCGTTGCGTGATCGGAAGTTCATTCTTGCCTTTAATCTTGCTCCTCCAGCAAAATACTCTTCCAATCACATAAAATGAACACAGTAAACTACAGCCCAACATTATAGGAGTAAATAGGCTCACGAGTTGCAAATGAGACGGATCAGGGCCATTGGAAATACCAATACGTTTGTCAATGACTCGGCCATATACGGAAGAACATAGCACAAATAATAATAAAACTTTTGAACTCATTTTTACATTAAACTAATTAGAAACAATAATAAGTAAAAAAAAATACATAAAATAAATAAACGGAAAAAAAGGAGAGATGTTTTTAACAAATAATTCGGCGGATAGTAAAAAGTCGTGAAACGTTCTATTGCCCCAAGTCTTGCAATATAAACATCTAGTACGTAGCAAGGGGATCAGTGGCAAAGAAGGGAGGAGCAAGAGAGTGGAGGGGAGGGGGAGGGGAAAGGGAAATAGCGTGAGATGAGGTACGAAGAAGGGCCTTCTTGACAGTTATTTATTTATTATTTATCCCTGTGTATGCCGATTACCGGGATTACCGTAAATAGCTAGCCGGAATTAATATTATCAATAATGAGAAATGTCATTAAGCGGAATGATGGTAACTTTCGGTAACCACGGCCATAGGCTAAAACCTTGTACAATTTATCTTTCCCCACACACCGAAATGATGCTTCCGACCCGAATTTGTCGGAAGTAGAGAATTTGCCAAAATACATTAGATATTTTCGATTTCTATTCTTTGTGCGTACGGCAAGTAATAATAGATCGTGCCTTCTGTCATCGAAAATGGCCCAATGGTACAAAAAATAAACGGCACATGTAATCTGTGTGCGTGCGTGTGTGTGATGTCTGTACGGTTGTCGTGATCGTTTGATAGGGCGGGCAGGGATGCAAAAATTTATCAAGTTATCGATGACATGTATATTGGGCCGGGACGACTGATTAGGACAAATTTAACTTGCATTGACAATAAGATAGTTGGTCGTCCAAGCCCACATCCCTCAGTTGGCAACTGTTGAAGTTGTTATGCGTTGCGCGTGCAAAAAGCGCAAATGTGTCGTTATTTTTGATTATTGTACATTGTTTTGGTTAAACCCATCTTTATGTGACAGACATTTTCTTAACCAATTATTTTGCCATCGGTAGATTAGCTTAATACATATTTAGATTTCACATAACAAAAAGTCGGGGATCGGAGAACCACAGGTCCGTGCAAAGAAAAGAAAAGAAAAAAGGTCTTAACCAGGAAGAGAATCGCTTGGAATCGTACATGTTCGTTTTGGGATATGCTTTTATTCTCATTACATATTTATGACACACTGTTCGTTTAATGTTTGGGTCGACTATGACATTTGAAGGAGCGGATGACGAAACTATGTAGTCATTGTTTGACGTGATAAAAAATCTCTTTACCCTTTTCAGTCTTTACAAGTGCACGTGTACGTGAGTGTTAATCACTTTTTGGAACCTTGTAATTTTTCTTTATTGAACAAACAGAAGCTTCCAACTAGTGAAAGCTTAATGATTGGATAATTTGTATGCGATTGGTCAAGCATCATGTGTCACATATGATCATAATGAATTCGATTTTTGGTATGGTGCACAAATTTCGGAATTTGTTTCAACCACGCTGAAGGTCCGGCTAGTACATATTAATACTAGCAAAACACTTTAAAAAGAACTCGTTTTACTGATGACATATTTACAAACAGAGTCTTGATTGTCAGTCAGTCACTCAAACATTTAATTATCAGGGAAACATGTCAAATTAAACTCAAAACGTGAATACGTTTTTTTCCCTTTTAAAAACTCCGACGCTCGGATTTCGGGATAGTAATAGGGTTGGCTGATTGGTCAGATCGTGGTTTAATGGGAACCAGGATGTTGCCCTTTTTTGAGGACATGGTTTAACTTTACTGGTTTGCGCATCGAAGCATGTTATTATGTACGATCATAAGGTCACATCCTCGTAATGCATGCAAGTAGATCCCTGTTATGAAACAAAAGGTCGGGTTTTGCCCTCTACCTATAACAAACGAAAGGGTCATTAGAGTTACTCTTTCACCACCCTTCTGACATCAATACGTCATCATGCTGTTTCCCTGTTTTGGATGACATTAACCAAATTTAATAAATCGATGTGATGACTTGTAACATTCATCATTTGACAACTTCTGCCGCCGATGCTGTCGATTTTAATCGAAACAAACAATGTTTAGAAAATTATTGTCGCTCAAGTTTTTGTTTAGATCATGTTGATTACACACTTTTTCATGCAGTCTGTCCCTTTCCACCAAATAAAGTTTTTTTAATGACCTGACCGTCATTAATTTTTCTTTTCGCATGAGGATTCGCTCATCCAATCATATTTTTTAATTCTCTATTACCGTCCCTGTTATGTGCTTTATTCTTTTCGGTTTGACAGTCTTTTGCGATGCGCTGCCCTTGCAGTACAAAATGCTGTGTGCGCATCCCAAAACTTTTTTGAAAAAGCAAAATTATGTAATCACTGTACTACGGCATTTACCGTCAATGAGATAATATTAATATACAACTTATGTTAACGATTGACCGGGAAGAAGACTTTATGTAGGATGATTAATTATGGTCAATTATTTGCAAGTTTTGCGCATCCATATTGTCTACAGTTACCCAAAAATGCATTGCAAAGTATAATAATATCAGAAAATAGTTTTTTTCTAAAAAGTATTTGTAAAAAGCTATCACTATGACATCAAGCAATTACCGATGCTTACGACTTGGAGTTAGGCGTGCACATTTTGAACGTTTGATTAAACACAATCTGTTATTTATAGCATGGAAACCTGGAAGCTGTCTGCCTGTCACAAAGTTTTAAAAATAACTACTAAACTATGTATAATTAATATGTGCTTAAATATTGTACAAGCAACCTGCATACTTTATAGCTTGTAATGTTTATCAAACATTTGAGTAGACATGGTTACTAGTCTGTTAAATCTTATCGGACAAGCATATTCTCTTCCAAGACACATTCTCACTACCTGCAGCGTGTAAACCTGCCAGGGGCTTTTTCCTTTTCGTGCAAAGGGTTCAAGTCTAGAGACACAAGGTCAGTTTGAATATACAGCAAACAATATTGCTGCGACGTTGTAATAAATCCCTAACTATAACGTCGAGTTATCGTTTTCTTTAAGTACACCTTAATTATAGTTATCAATTTAGAATATAAAGTATAATATTATCCCAGAAATTTTCAAGTTTTATTGAGACCTCGATGGCAACTGCTGACTAATAAGCTATTTTTGAGCAGGTAAACCCGACGGATTCCGTTCAATTGCCCGACAGCTATTTACCCGACAATTAACTACCAAAAAGGAATAACTTTGAAATAGTGTTGGTGAATACTTGTCGGAAATTGATTGTCGGAAGTTGATCGTCGGACAAAATGCCGACGCGTTAACAAAAGGCAAATTCTAACCGGCTTGAACCGGCCTTGGCTCATTAAGTCGTTAAATTGTTATGGTATAAAAAGATACTCTTAATTGCCTGTGAAATTGTTTGCTACAGAAATAATGTTATCTGACTGGTAATGATCTAAACCATGTGAAAATTTTAAACAAAAAGCTCTTGTTTTCAATACCGTGAATAAACACGCATCATACCCATAACGTATCCCCTCATTAACTATTAATTGCATAATGACAAGTTGCAGTTTTATCTTTACGAGAAAATTAGTGGTTAGCCTGAATCTGGAATAGCCTGTCCGAGTTGCAAGTCTGGCATCTTTCTTCAATAAATGGGTTAGGTTACTTGAGCACAAATTCGTTATTACAAGTGAGTCTCGATATTAATATAGGGAATACAGTTATATAACGAAGTAAAGGCTTTTTTTTTTTGGAAAAATGCTCATTGAACAAACTTTAATAAGTATCGGGATATACCGACATTTAATACAACGGCAATTGTTATATATCTTTGAAATGATTAAAGTAACACATTTCATTTTGCTTTCTTACACGTTTAACAAAGCAGAAACAATCGCTGGAGATGAGAGTAACGTTAAAGTGGTCAAAGGTATTTCAAATGTTATTATCAAAGCATTGGATGCTCAAGATATGCAAAAAAATTTTAAAAGCTTATGTTCAACAGAAAAGCAAAATTTACTTATCTCTAGTTTTAAACAAGTTGTTAACTGTATCAAATTTATCCGATAAAGTTTGAACATGTGTATTTGTCGTTATAAAGTTTAATTCTCAATATGAGGGGAGCATTATCGATAGAATTAACCATTTGGGGCTTGCCGTTATAGCGAGACCCATTTGTACGTATCTTGATAGCAAATATGTGTATATCGCCGTCTTTTAAACATTCACACAAAGCCCTGCACATGAGTAATATTGATCTTGTGGGTTTATATAAACATTTATGCATACTATTTAACGTTCATGAGTTTACAATTGACTATTAGTATTGGTATATTAGCTTGGAATCCGGGTGTACAGTACAATGCGAAAACACATGAAATTACATGCATCTGTTATAGACGAAGCAAAACATTAACGCATACTTGTATAAAGACACAATACACACATTTACAATTCCCCCCCCCCCCCCTCTTTTCTCAAGGAACATAATTCAGAGAAGCACGTAACTTTCGGATAATTCCGTAATGACTTTTTAGCACCGCACCAAGTGGATAACCCAAAAGGTGTTTGATATTACTATTTACTCTTTCGCTTTGCTTGTCAATTAACTTTGGTTGCCTGAAAGTTTATCCATATTAATTAGTGATCATCATATTGCATAATAGAATAACCCTTAATAAAGGATTATGCACTTTAATTCAAAAAGAGTATTTGATAGACGAAGCAAACCGTTTCTGTTTGACAAAAGAGACTCCTAGTTAGAGTCCGAGTTTGGATAGGCTGCATTTCTATAAAAAGCAGCGACTATTTCTGCAGGGCAAGCTATAGCTTAAACAGCTATTAGATATTACGACATTAGCGCAAGAGTCCACGTTTGTCTGAAAGGGAAAAAAAAGACGTTTTTTTTTAAGTTTACGCCGCTTTCTACAAAAAGAGTATGTAAAATAAACACTAGTCATTAAATTTTGCAGATGGTCAAATTAAAGTATGACACAATCTTTTAATGGCTTGGATATATTTGCTTAGTAAGTTTCTATATTTACTGGAATAAACCAAATTGGCTTAGCGTCAATAAAATTAATGGTTACTTCATTAATGGCAACTTGTTACAACAAGTTGAGCATACGAAGGGGAATGGAATGCAATCAAACGTTATATCGCATATTACACCACAAAGACTGTCATATGGTTAATTGCACACAGGACATTCGTTGCAAAAATGATAACCCGAATCATGGAATGGATTTTGTGGCCAAGGAGAAAAGTTCCACGTATTATTTGCGACGTTGTAGTTGAGGGGTAAAGACATCAAAGAATCATTCGAACCAACACGCAAGTCATACTTTCTAATTGGGGAGATGGTGTGAAGATGTAAGGGGAGAGCAATACAGAAATACAAGAAATACAAGCAATGCAATACAAGCAATACAGAAATACAAGCAGTACAGAAATACAAGCGATGCAAGCAATACAAAGATAGTCAAGTAAAAAGATCTTATCGATAACGAGTGCCCATTATCATTATGTAATACCGTAACAATTGTTACAGGTAGTGGTAACATTAAATAAGAACATGCATGCACAAATTTTTTTCATTATGCAAATTCCGATAATCTTACACAAACCAAAATATTATTTATTATCTTGTCAGTTTCCCTGCTTTTTTTGAGCGGGGTGCTAAAGGTGTGACAATCTTTGAGCTAGGGTTAATGTTTAGCGTTGGTGTCAGCGTAGTGTTTGATTTTGATTTTGATTTTGGTTTCTGGCGGCGTAATATTAATTAATTAATTAATATTCACACAACGCACAAATAAGGGGGAGAGGGGAGGGGGAAAAGAGGGGAGGGGGAAAAGAGGGGAGGGAAGAGAGAGAGGAATAAGAAAGGGAGAAACTATGTTTATCTTTTACGATTATTACGATTATGCCAAGAAATAAACGGGAGTTTTTTTGATAAATAGTATAGTATGTTATTCCCACTGTCTTTATCTATCATGGCACAATTGTGGAACTAATTATTCTCTTTGTACCAAGTGCAGTGTTTATTTCTGGCATCCATCATCGTGATCGTTTGCAAACATGATAATCACATACTTATAAGTAAGTGTTTTTCTATAACCTTCAAACCTGTCACACCGATTGATGTTATCTTGTTTGTTTCCCGTCTTATTTACTTTTTACGGCATCTATAAATGTAAATGGTCAACTAAAATGTTGGCGTCTCACAAACTGCTGCATATGCATCGCATCGCATTCCTTACAGCTATTTACAGAGATCAATCCCACCTTTTTGATGTTGGCTAGTTCAGGGTTTTTGCAGGAAAAGAATCCCAGTAACACTGCGTCTAAACACATTGTTTTACATTTGCTCGTCGTTAGCGCAAGTCTTTTTCTCTCTCACTTTTCCTCAGAAACGACTTTATTCTATCAAAGACATTTGCTGTTATATATGTTGAAGCGTATATACAAAAAGTACCCATAATTGATTTCAAATCACCAACACTTACTCTTAGAACCATCAGTTCGATTTATTAATTTCTCAAAACAAAGAACAAAAAACCATTCACAGCTGACCTCGTTGAACACCCGGCTATCAATCGCACACACCACAAAATGGCAACTATGACGTCCACACCGTCTTATCCAACCTTTCGAGACAACCCAGAGATGCGCGGTCGATTTGACGATGATGCCGCATCGAATGCAAGTTTTTCGGGCAAACGTGGTCTAAACGAAATGTACAATAAACAAGAACAGCAGCGCGGTACTGAAGACGCATCTCCAAAACTAAGGCCGTCGTCACTGCCAAATGGTGGGCGAATGCCTCCATTGCAACATCAACGTTCAATGTCGTCTCCCGAATCAGACATGTATATGCAGAATGAGGACTTTTCATGGTAGGAATTGGTGGGGGAGAGAGGAGGGTGTCATTTGGGGCTTTCGGAAAGTGGAATGGAAGGTGAGGGGGGTTTGGTGTTGTCTAATATGATTGTCAGTATGACTGTCTAGTAGTGTGATTGTCTAGTATGGTTGTCTAGTATGATCGTCGGGTTGGGCTGCAAAGACAGGTTTATCAATGACTTTCTGACGCTCATACGTTTTGCAAATGCCATGCTTGTTTAAATAGTCCTATTTGTCTTCACACGATCAAAGAAGCATTCCTCGGTAGATGTGGACACTCGTACTGGTAAATATACGCTTTGATGGCTGTTTCTCGTTTTGCGCAGAGAGAATTTTGGTTAACGTGTCTATCGTCTTTTGTAGTTACGTGTGTATAACCGGCCACTTGGAACGTAAACGTGATTGTCCGGCTTGTGGATGTCCTTTAATGCGTGATCAGATATATCCAAATTTCCTACGTGAGTATGGTGGCAGAGAACGCTTCAAGCTAGTTTCCGATCAGATTGCTAATCAACCCATGTATCAATTCAGTAAACAGAATTATAGAAAAAACTCCGACAACGCCCGGTAGCCCATTAGATGGTACCATCTCGCCCACAACAAAGCATATGAGAACTGCCATCTTGGCGAGTAACTTTAATGCCGATGGTTAGTTGGTCACGTGAAATCATTGTCAGATTATATTTGAATGGGGGGCGCGTTATTTTTTTTGACTTTACTGATATGTTCCAACCGACTTGGCATTTTACCTCAGACATCAATTCAATGATAGTAACGCTATTAGCTAAGAAACAACGCATAGAATCTGCAGAACGAGAAGCTGAACTAGACATTTTATCGGATTTCCTATCAAAAGTCAGGGCAAAGAAGGAATCGGTGAGCAGAAGCAAATGATCCATTGAATGACTGGAGATTACAAGGATGAATAGAATGCTGACGTTATTTCGTTTATTTTAGAAACTGATGAAATTACAACAAGAAATTCAATGTCTGAATGGCGACCTGTATACGATCCAAGAAGAACTCAAACGCATCACACAAAAGCAGAAACGAGCGGTAGTATTTGATGACGAGACGATAGCAGACAATGGAAGTGTCTTGATTGGTGTTCCTTCATGCAATGACTCGGCAGAGTCTGACGTTATTGACAGTTATCAACATAAGGAGGTAAGATATCTTGTGTTTTGAACTTTCTCGATTGGGACATTGGGTGAGACGAATGCATTTTTTACTTTTTTTTCCCTCACTGTGACAACAGGATATGGACATGAACGTTGCAGAATCACCCAGCAGGTAAATATGATTACCGTGTCATGAATGTATCTCGTTCATTCTATAATTGCTTACTAACGCCTGCTTGTACGTCTAGTTTGAATTCGTCGCCAGCTTTGAAACCGACAACAGTACCCGAGAATAACGAAAAATTAATGGCCAAGAAACAAAGGGTGTTGGAACACTTTGAAGATTTGACTGATCATTATTTCTCGTGTAGGCTTAATACTAGTGGATGTACGTAATTTGAAATCGTTACGGGGAAACTGAATGTCGATTGGTTAATCGCCAAGTATTATATATTGTATATTATATATAAGTACTTATCCCTCTTGCATCGTTTTTGTAGATCGATCTGACGACGGTCTGTCAGACTTTTGTGATTCACTAAGCACCTTTACCCATTACAGTCGATTCA
>CAJVPJ010000689.1:0-18895 GCA_910592205.1 Paraglomus occultum | reverse complement strand
TCGGATACTTTCTTATACGAACATCATATTAAACCGGATGACGATATTCTGTGCGAGCCGTTGGGCCTATTTGCTAATTCAAACAAACACAATCCCTGTTTTAATCCTCGGCCTGATAGTACCGTCATATTCCAAGTCGTCACCAGGCAATGTACCATGGACTTTGAAGAATATGAACCAACAAAAGACTTCGTTGATGCAATTAACAGAGCTATTGATAGCGGCACTCCATATAAAGCATTAGATGATGTATTTGCCGAATATGGTTATTGGTGGAATCGCCAAATTCAACTTGGCGGGAAGCTTCAGCGTGCTACTAAATTGACTATGGATCCTAATCCGGCTGCAGATAACAAAATTATTTCAGGTAACTATTAAACCATGTCCCAAAGAGAAAGAGAGAATGTGTAGCTTTTTTCTCTTTTCCCAACTTACTTTTTTTTTTAATAGACTGTGATAATGATCTCACGTTCGATACCATATATCGAAAATGGTCAGATTTAATACAACCATCCCAAAGTGACCATCTCGTCTCGGGTAATGGAGACGTAGTAAGAATAGAGTAAGAGTTATGCTGATGCATGCATTCACGCCCAGCAAACACATATATCGTTTGTAACATCTTTTCTCACCGTGTTAGAGCAATACCAAAATGGCAGCAACTCATTCAGATTGACAAAAACCAATGGACTATAATTGACCCATCAGACTTTATTCCAATCTACGAATTGTTGGACAAACCATTAAAAATGCGTCTTGCAAGCTTGTATCCCACCATGCGGAATCCGGTTTCTGGGAATTATATCCCCGACATTCGAATTTTGTTCACTGGAAAATCAATAATTGATCCGTGGAGTAAAGACATCTGCCGTGTTAAATTCCCTACGCCCTTTAACAATACTTCCTATTATGTTTATGGAGCACTTTATGAAAAGGACAAGAGACGAGACGATGTGAAAATAAGCTTGTATTCGACCAATACATACGAAATGGCGTTCGAAATTGATTGGACAGAATATCCGTAAGTAGATTCCATTTGTAACAAGTGGTCAATCATTTCTTAATCTACAATTATATGCTTACTTGCTATACGTTAAAGTGCATCAACCACAGACCTTTACATTCAGTGGATAATATTTGGCAATCCTGTTGAAATCGGCTACTTTAGTCCGAAACATAGAGATGTAATTATTGAACGAGGAAAAGTCAAAGAACTTGGAGTTGAGACTATCAAGTTATATCGACACGAGTTGCAAGAACATTCGCTTCTTTTAATGACAGAGTCTTCAGATTATAATACGATGACACACAGAATAGAATCGAGTTCTGAGCTTGCCAGTATTCAAAGTTGGGATACATCTTCCGCATCCATAGTACTCAAACTGCCAACGACCGTGTCGAGAAATGAGTTAAAGCTATATTGGTACGTTATCTTTTTGGGCAACAAGTTTGAACAGATGCCGATAGACCTGGACCCGAATAATAGTACATTATATTATCTTAACCGAGTGCTAGATGTTGAACCGAATAATGCGTGGGCATTGGGTCGAAGGGGATATATTTACAGTACGCTCGGTCAGTATGAAAACGCATTGGCAGATTATAGTAGATCGTTGGAAATTGAACCGAACAATGTATTCGCACTCAGTAGAAGAGGCGAAATTTATTGCATACTCAGAATGTATGATAACGCATTGGTTGATCTTGATAAAGCACTATATATCAGACCTGATGATACATGGGCATTGAGCAGAAGGGGAAGAGTCTATTACATGCTCAGACAGGATGACAATGCATTAGACGATCTCAATAATGCATTACTAATCAATCCAAATGATGCGTGGGCGTTGGGAAGACGGGGAAGAGTCTATTTCATGCTCAAACAAGATGGAACCGCATTGACTGATCTTAACAGAGCGTTAGAAATCGATCCAAACGACGCATTTGCACTGAGCAGAAGGGGAGAAATCCTTCGTGTGATGGAGAAGTATGAAGATGCGTTGAACGATTTTAGCAGAG
Organism: Paraglomus occultum; assembly: GCA_910592205.1. Classification (NCBI taxonomy): domain Eukaryota; kingdom Fungi; phylum Glomeromycota; class Glomeromycetes; order Paraglomerales; family Paraglomeraceae; genus Paraglomus; species Paraglomus occultum. Next base: position 16,876 of record CAJVPJ010000689.1, on the reverse strand, counting down.
CATTAGAAATTGAACCGAATGACGCGTGGACGTTGAGCAGAAGAGGGAGAGTTTATTACATGCTTAAACGCGATCAACTAGCATTAAACGATTTAATCAAGGCAGTGGAGATTGATCCAAGTGACCCATTTTCGCTGACCAAAAGAGGAGAAGTTTATCATTCGCTTAAGCAATTTGACGAGGCATTGCTTGATTTCAATAAATCGCTGAGTATACAGCCAGATGATGCATTTACATTGAGTAGGAGAGGCGAAGTCTACACAATGCTCAAACAGTACAACAATGCATTGAACGATTTTACGAAAGCATTAGAAATCAACCCGAGCGACACGTTTTCATTAAGTAGAAGGGGAAGAGTTTATTACATGCTTAAAAAGGACAAGCAAGCCTTAAAAGATTTTAACAAGTCGCTGGAGATTGAGCCAAACGATACCTTTGCATTGAGTAGAAGGGGTGAAGTCTATTGCATGCTCAAAGAGTACGACAAAGCCTTGGCGGATCTTAGTCGCTCATTGGAGATTGATCCGAATGATACATTTGCATTGAGTAGAAGGGGTGAAGTCTGTCGCATGCTTAAGCAGTATGAGATGGCGTTGAATGATTTCGATATAGCACTGTCCATTCTACCAAATGACATCTTTTCGTTGAGTAGAAGAGGTAGAGTTTACTATAGGCTTAAACGAGACGACGATGCATTGGGAGATCTCAACAGAGCATTAAAGATTGATCCAAATGACACGTTTGCATTGAGCAGAAGGGGCGACGTCTATCACGCAATGAAACAGTATGACCTTGCATTGAACGACCTCAACCGGTCATTGGATATTGAACCAGATGATGCGTTTGCATGGAGCAGAAAAGGAGATGTCTATCTAACGCTTAAAGAATACAGTTATGCATTGCACGACCTCAATAGGTCGTTGGAAATTGAAGCGGGCCATACATGGACATTGAGAAAGAGAGGAGAAGTCTATTGTTGCCTCAAAGAATATGATAAAGCGTTGAACGATTTCAATACCTTGTTGGATATTCGACCAAACAATGCGTTCGCATTGAGTAGAAGGGGAGACATATACAGCATACTTGGCCAACATGCCAACGCCTTGGCGGATCTCAATCGCTCATTGGAGATTGAACCGAATGACGCATTCGCATTAAGTCGAAGAGGCAGAGTCTATTGTTTACTTGGACAGGATGACATTGGATTGAATGATTTCGACAAGGCGTTGGAGATTGAACCAGATAATGCATTTGCATTGAGCAGAAAAGGAGACGCCCTTAATGTGCTTAATAAGTATGACGAGGCCTTAAAGTGTCTCAACAAGTCGTTAGAAATCGAACCAGATGACACATTCGCGCTGAGTAGCAGAGGAGACGTTTTTCGCATGCTTGGAAAGCACAACAAGGCAATAAACGATTTCAACAGATCGCTAGAGCTTGAACCAAACGATGCGTGGACATTACGTAAAAGAGCGTTCCTTTACCTCCCACTCAAACGATATGAGGAGGCACTGGAAGATCTCAACAAAGCACTGGAAATTGAACCAGATAACGTACGGGCGCTGAATAAAAGGGCAGACATTTACCTTGAGTTTAATACACCTAACAGAGCTATGAAGGATCTCAACACTGCATTAGAGATTGACCCGATGAACGGGGGGGCGCTGGGTAGAAGGGGACAAGTATACTGCATATTTAAACAATATGATGCCGCGTTACGCGATCTCAATCAAGCATTAGAGATTAATCCAAATGACGCATTTGCGTTAGGTCGAAGAGGCAGAGTTTACTATATGCTTGAACAGGATAGCAATGCGTTGAAGGATTTCGACAAGGCGTTGGAGATTGAACCAAATAATTCATTTGCATTGAGTAGAAAGGGGGATGTCTTGCGTATGCTTGAACAGTTTGACAACGCCTTGGAGTGTCTCAATAAATCGTTGAGAGTTGAGTCGGATGACGCATTTGCGCTGGGTAGAAGAGGAGAAGTTTATCGCCTACTTGGAAAGTACGACAAGGCCTTGAGCGATTTCAACGAGTCGTTAGAGATTGTGCCGAACGATGCATGGGTATTACGTACAAGAGCATTTCTTTACCACACGCTTAAACGGTATGCCGAGGCACTGGTGGATCTCGACCAAGCATTAGAGATTGAACCTGATACCGTGCAGTCGCTGAATAAAAGGGCAGAAGTTTGTGTTGCGCTTAATTTACCAGGCAAGGCTATGAAAGATCTCAACACAATATTAGAGCTTGTCCCGATGAACGCTAATGCATTGAGTAAAAGGGGATACGTGTTCTGCATGCTTAATCAATATGATGCCGCATTACGTGATCTCAACCAAGCCTTAGAACTTGACCCAAATAGCGCATTCGCGTTAAGTCGAAGGGGCAAAGTCTACTGTATGCTTGGACAGGATGAGAATGCGTTGAGGGATTTCGACAAGTCACTGGAGATTGAACCGGGGAATGCATTTACATTAAGCCGAAAGGGTGATGTCTTTCGTATGCTTGAACAGTACGACGAAGCCCTAGAGTGTCTCGATAAATCGTTAGAAATTGAACCTGATGATACGGTCGCGCTGAGTAGCAGAGGAGAAGTTTTATGCATGCTTGGAAACTATACCGACGCGTTGATAGATTTCGACAAATCGTTAGAAATTGAACCGAACGATGCATGGACATTGCGTAAAAGAGCATTTCTTTACTTTTTACTTAAACAGTATGACGATGCATTGCGTGATCTCGACAAAGCATTGGATCTTGAACGAGATAATATACGGGCACTGAATAAAAGGGCAGACGTTTACCTTGTGTTTAATTCACCTGACAAAGCTATGAAGGATCTCAATCAAATATTGGAGATTGACCCGACGAACGCGGGTGCATTGAGTAAACGGGGAGACGTACACTGCATGCTTAAGCAATATGATGCCGCATTGCGTGACCTCGACCAGGCGTTAAAGATTAACCCAAACGATCCATTCGCGTTAAGTCGAAGAGGCAAAGTCTATTGTATGCTTGGACAGGATGACAACGCATTGAGGGATTTCGACACGGCGCTGGCAATTGAACCAGATAATGCATTTGCATGGAGCAGAAAGGGTGATGTCTTTCGTATGCTTGAACAATATAACGAGGCCTTAGAGTGTCTTGACAAGGCGTTAGAGATTCAACCGGATGACGCATTTACACTGAGCAGAAGAGGAGAAGTTTTCCGTAGGCTTAGAAAGCATAACTGGGCATTGACTGATTTCAACAACTCGTTAGAGATTGAACCGAACGCTGCATGGACATTACGTAAAAGAGCTGTCCTTTACTACGCACTTAAACAGTATGAAAATGCCATGAATGATCTCAACAAAGTATTGGAGATTGAACCGGGACATGCACGGGCATTAAAATTAAGGGAAGAGATCCTGGGTTTGCTTAACAAAGAAAATAATGTGAATGATTTCAACAAGTCGTTAGAGATTGAACAAATATCATAGGTGTTGTTGCGACACAAAACTTGTAATATAAAAGTGAAAGTCATAATTAGAATATGTCTAAACGTTAGATGTTCAGAATACATTATAGCTTCCTAAAAGGATCGGTGATGTGATTAAATTAGCAAAAACTGTATCTATATAAAATTTACTAATATATTGACTTATCCGTTAAATATGAAATGACTATTTATATTATTATGTTGCATACCCAACAGGCGCCCACATCTTTAACATATTCGCAAGAATGTATACCCGTGTGACATGCCACAGCATGGCCAAAACAATACTAATAAACAGATTCTAAGAGGCAAAGGGCCTTCGAACAAATGTCCCAAGGTCAATCATCTAATAACAAATATAAGGAGTGGTTAGCTAAAAGCGTCCAGAAAGGAATTATCGAACAATTTCCAGAAGATGCTATTGTAGACCGTACAGTTCTCAGTCATGGTGGATATGGCGTCGTATTCAAAGCCAAGATGAAGTCTTCTGGAAAACCAGTCGCAATTAAAACCTTGTTTATCGGACAATGTGAAGAAGAATTTTATAAAAAGTTTACCAGAGAGGTTCTCAATTGTGTTTATTACTGCATACTTTTGAACAATATATAATTAATTAATAATATATGTGCAATAGCTGGGAACCCATAAGCTGGTACATGATCATTTAAACATTATACGGTTCTTAGGAATATACAAAGGTACTTTAAGATTAAGTTGTGCACATAGTATCGATTATATTATAACATCACTAACCCTAACCCTATATATATGATGTGATAGATTTATCTGATCAATACCACATGGTCTTTGAATTCGCAGATGGAGGAACTTTGCATGACCACTTGCAGAAGAACTTTTCTAATTTGACGTGGGAAGACAAGTACCAGCTGAGTGCGGAGATTACTAATGGGTTAATGCATTTACACAGGCTTGACATTGTTCATAAAGACTTGGTATGCATTGATACACGGCTTTTTGACACTATATATTTGATACTAATATACACACTTTCAAAATCTTGACTTTTTATTCTGAGATTAGTCTTCAACAAATATCCTTATTCAGAGAGGAATTGCAAAAATAACTGATTTTGGACTGTCCAAGACCCTCAAACAGATAGCGTCTAAGTCAAAAGGTGAAGGAAGCTCAGCATATATTGATCCACTATTATTTAACGACGATGAATCCTATGTACGTGGGAAAAAGTCAGATATATTTAGTCTTGGAGTAATACTTTGGGAGATTTCAAGTGGAAGTCTCCCATGTAAAGGGGCTACTGAACATTATAAAATTATTGTATTAAGATTGAAAGGTTTCCGTGATCCAGCTTTTCCTGGAACCCCTACACATTACATCAACCTATATTCAAGATGTTGGGATGAAGACTGTAATAATCGTCCATCATGTGAAGAAGTATATGGACAACTAAAGTCATTAATTGTTCAGTTATACACGAATATAACATTTTTCCCATTATGCGCGGACATACTAACTTCAGGAAAGACCGATGTAGCTGAACTATTCGTTATCATTGAACGAATCGTTCTGCTCATCGACACCGCAAGATATAATAGAGAAGCATTGCCTTACATGAAAGCGTATATGCTAGAAGTGAAGCAGACAATCTGCGACAATAGGGAAACAATGAACGACGGATATATACTTACCCCGAGTTTGATGAAGGCGCTGAAAAACTGGGAAAAGTTTCTGGTCCAATATACCAAGCCTAAAATGAGAAAACTATTGACTATCCTTGACGCTGATAAGGTGAACAAGAATAGATTGTTTTTATATGATTTTTTCTATATCGAAAGACAAGCTGAATTTTTTTTTTGCTATAAATTTTTACTTCACAGATAGATCGAAAGATACGTGACTTATTTATCGACTTGGACGATGCCCTCAATGCTGCTAATTTAAGAGTAACCGTGGAAAACAATAAACGCCTTAAGCAGATATTAGGAATCGCGGAGAGGGCGGATGAACACATGATGGACTTGGATAATAGAATGAATGCTATGCAAATTGATGTCACAGTTGTGAGAGACGCTGTGGCAGCAAAAGTTAAAGATTCCTTCTTAACTACTGCAGTTTTTAATGGCGTTCCGTTATCACGGGAACAAATAGACGACTTGAGGATTAGCCCAGAACTAATCAATCCCGCTTTTGATACTCAACCTAATGGTGATGGTCCTACAAAGGTTATATACCGTGGTGGTTTTTATGCAGCAAAAGTTAAAATTGCAACCACGGACGATGACATTAGCAGGTATTGGGTACAGGCCTTTATTAGCTCCAAATTGAATACGGATTTATTCATGAAAGTGTATGTATTGTCGTTGCATTACTGTTACCCGCTTCGTATCCATTTGCTGACGAATATTATTGTTCATCATAGCTATGGTATTCTACTGGAAGGAGGAATTTACTACATGATTACAGAGTGGCCGGGAAAGGGAACGCTCTACGAACACCTTAAGACAAACAGAAATATCCCATGGATACAAAAGATAAGATGGTCAATTCAATTAGCAAGTGCGCTCGCCGTTTGTCACAGTAAGCTCATTCTACACCATGACATTCGCAGGTAGAAAAGCGAGTATTACAATGTCGAATTAGGCTTTTTTTTTAGTGTTAGCTAAATCGTTCTTTTTTTCCCCCGAAATTAGTCATAACGTGATTGTGGATAGAAACGATAACGTCAAATTGGCAAATTATCATCGTGCTAGAGGCATAAAAGACATCACGACATCCGTTGCCGAAGAGACGGATGGTGTCAGATGGTTATGTCCTGAAAAAACGAAGGATGGTACGCTTCCGTACTCGATGTCAGCCGATGTATACAGGTATGTAAGTTTCATTGTCATTTTTCGGTGATAGTTACAATAGAATTTCAAGTTATCGACATTAGTGTAAGCAATTTATATTTACTTATATTTATTGTTTAAATATGTAGCTTTGGTATGCTTATGTGGGAAATAACTTCTCATGAAATTCCTTTCTCGGACAAAACCATTGGTGAAGTGTTTATGATGTTAAAAACTTCAGTTGGACTTAAAGATGCGGATGCTCCGCGCCCGCCAATAGTTCCGGGTACACCAGAAAAGTACGCAAGCGTAATGCAGAAATGTTGGAGACAGATTGCCGGGAGTCGTCCGACAATGCAACATGTCGTACGAAAGTTAGAAAAGGCGTTCGATGCACACGGGCACACTTCCGATGGCACGATGATGTCTAGTAGTAGCTTAACCGAATATGATCCATACGCTCCTCCGACACATCCAAACGTAACGATGCAGACAGCGCGCAGGTTACACAGTCAAAGACAATACAGGGAAGCCTTCGAACAATTCAAGATATTGGCTGATAAGGCTGAACCAGACCCTGAAGCAAACTATTATGTCGGCCGATATCTTATCGACTCTAGAATAGAATTCAATCGCGGAATTGAAGGAAGCGTTAAGGACCCCAATATAGGAATGAGCTATTTGGAAGTAGCAGGAGATTTGGGATGCACTGAGGCAATTCAGTACTATGCTCAAGAGAAGATGGCTGCCGCCGTAGAAATACGAAGGCAATTGCTGAATACGGGTGACGAGACAGACGCCAAAATAATTCTGGGTAAAATGAAGACCGAATGTTTAGATCTGTTTCGTGATGGTGCAGAAAAGGGTAACCTACGCTGTATGAAAGATCTCGCTGACTATGGAGCACAGTTGGGTGATAGACAGAGTTATATAGATGGTCGAAAGATGTTGGACGATGTAATTGTCAACGCGAGAAAGCCTGCGGAAATATCGAAAGCGCAAGAGTATTTGGTGAAGTTGGAACGGCATAATAATAGCACGTTCTTAAATTAATTGTGCTCGGTGTTTATACGGAATAATTAATATTGTGTCATTTTGGCGAGCGTTTTATAGCCCTGGTGAGAAAGGGATTGCGACTGCGTGTAGGTATTTATAGTATATGAAGAACAAGGACATGCGCACAAGGGTGCAATAAAGAATGTGGCAAAGGGCCGATTTGATGAATATAAGAGAGTGAGGAAATGAAGAGAAAACAGCGGGTAGATTAAGATGACAGATTTAATTTTAGTTGTGAGGGCCAAAAAGGTGTTCGATGAAAGGGAGAGGGAGATTTATTTGAAGTAGGTTATGTATTATGGTGCAATGGAAAGAGATGTACGTGTTAGGGCGAGATGAGCAACCAAATGTGCAAGAAGTATAAGATTAAGATGTCCAAATTGTCCAAAAAATGAGACAGATTTTTATGTAAGAGAACCAACATAATAATAACGCTCATTTAAAAATTTAATGATAGTAGTAGTCAAAGACTTTACAAATCTTCCTAAAGAAGATCCAAATACTGAAAGCCTTTTCTATTGTCATAATGGTGTGCTTTGTTTGATCTACTGTTGATCGAATCCGGCACGTAAAGGTTTCGTGCCCAATCGTAGCTGTGATGAGCAGTAGCGTCAAATGCAAGCTTTGCCTCTCGTCATAAATGCTCATTTACTAATATTTTTTTGCTTCTGCTAATTTCGTATTTTTGTGGTAATAATTTCTCTCTAACTTGGATTTAAATGGATGTTCTTTAAATTTTTTTAGTAAACCTCGCTTCTTCTTTTACGAGCGTTGTACTGTAAGCCGTTCTGAAATGTTGGCACGTGTCACATAAATCTGTTCTTGGACTCATAATTTGAAAATAAAGCGTTAATTGATGTCATAACTTGCGAAACGCATCATGTCTTGAACCATTTTAACGTGTTATCGTTCGAGACCTGCAATAAAAACGATACACTAATTTGTAACTCGTTTCGGCTAGCAAAATTGTAAGCGATTGAGTAATTCGGTTGACGTTTCTATTAAGACTTGATAATCCATGTATTTTTCGAGAAAAATTTTCACCGGTGTAGCAACAGTTGTACGAATGGTTATTTTAATTTCCATAACGGCACTCGTTTGACATTACCATAAATTTGCGGTATTTATACATTTGTCGCTAGGTGATTTCTAACGTTTTCGCGGCCACTTTCTAACATATTTAGATACGTTTTCTGACAAAGCGACGTATTGAATCTCAACAGTAAACAGTTCTTTATTAGTACGCGTTTTCTTTTTAAGACGTCAGCTGGCAGTTATTTTGCTGCCATTCATTGCTTTCAACGGGTTATTAAAAATATGTCTTGTTCGGATCTGGAAACACTTCACGTGCAGTAACGGTCATCGCTCCTCTTGGGACGGAACAAGTAAATGCTTTGAAAATTTCGTGTGTAATGCGCATAACAAACCATGTAAAATTTCATCCCGATCGGATGTCTCCAGATAATTTTCCAAACACTAACGTTTTTACCTAAAGATATCTCGCAATTTGACCATAAAATTTCAGAAATTTATATTGCGACACTTTTCTAACCAAATTTTGTGATTCTTGTTCTATTTTATTCTCTGCACCATTAAAATACATTACACAATTTTAGAAAAGATTACTGTATACAAAAGCAAATTATCGTTGATATTTATAAATAGTACGCGCGTTTGTTACCAAGAACAATACCGATTTTTTTTTTTCTAATTCAATCATGCATCTCAAGAAAAACGCAGAGATTGATTTAACAAACAAAACAAAAAAAAAAGATTACGCAAATCGATTAGAAACACGTGGAGATATCGATTTTTGAAGTTTATGTCGAAATAACGATGTGCGGCTTTTTATAATTTTAGATGCAAATATTGGATGTTTCTGGAGACATCCGATCGGCTGAAATTTACACAGCTAATCATATTTTGTTTATGCACTTTACGCACGAAATTTTCAAAGCATTTGCTTGTTTCTGTCCCAAGCTAGGAGCGGTAGGATACTTATGACCGCTACTGTAACTCGGCAAACTCAGAATCTTTTTTGAACAAGCACAATTGCAACCTGTCTCCAAAAAACGTATGTTTTTTTTTCATATCCAGTCGAATCATTGTATTCACTATTTATTATTATTATAATAATATGGATACAAGTTTATAAGAACAAGAAGTTACTTGATCTATATACTAATGTCGACGATGACGTGTTAATGTACTACTGACAACAGCATTTGAAATATCTTCGTCTACTTCAACTCTCATTTCGATGATTATCTGCTTTACTTATTTATATGAAAATAGTCGGTTGTGAAGGGAGCCTGAAGCTAACTCCCTGAAGAAATAGTGAACGTTCGTCATGAATGGAGGAGTTGTGTCAGCAAACTTTTATTGTTTTGGATTGTAATTGATGATGTAGTATCAATTATTTTTTTTGCTTAAGTAAAGGAAAAATGTAATGTTACCAAACAAAAAAGACATGCGTTTATTAATTTAGTCGTTTCAAAATGTATAACGACTGGACTGCCGTTGTAATATGCAGTGTATTTCTTTAATAATAAGCATTTCTCAAAATGTCATAATAAAAAGTTGTAATGTGTTTACATCGAATAAATTCATTATATAATAAGATGTCGACTTAATAAAACAAATTGACTTTACAAATACCAATACTTCACGATCTTATCAGTAATCAATTATTATGTGCTGGTAGTGTTTATGCAAAGTTCAAAGTCTTACTGACTCTTTTGCTTTACTTCTTTTCTCTTCCTAGCATTGTTCCGGCTTTGATAATGGCAACTAAAGCATCAGTCGACACTATACACTGTGCATTCGTAACACCATCTTTGTATTCTATTTGAGGAATTTTACACGTTAATTCTTATCTTTATTGACCAGTTGATCGACATATCTGACTCACGTGATAAATAGTCAGTTAAACTGTCGGCTACGCCGCCTAAATATGGCTTGCAATTCCTTCGACCGTCTTTCCCGAAATGTCAACGATCACTTCATCAAACAGCACAAACAGCTCATCAACAAGCGTCGCGCCACCAGAGAACTGGCAACAGGAATTGTTGGTGAAGCTACTGCTCAGAGATCAACGAGAGAAAGCATTCAGTGATTTCGTGGAAGCGTGTAAGAATTACAGCTGGGATTTAGAGTTGTAATGAACAGTATTTGCTATCAATACTGATGATGCGGAGTAGAAATGACTTGCTACCTGCAAAACGATCGGTGTAAAACGTGACATTGGTCTTATTTGATTTTTTGTACTGGTGACTAGATAATTCACTTGCGAAGAGACTCGCCCATTATGCTGAGAGAAACATCGAACTCGAGCAACAATATAATATAGTTAAGGAAGAGAATACTAAATTATTGGAGGAAACCAAGATACTCAGAGAACAAGGGTGAGTTTGGGATAATGTCAATCAAAATTGATTACCTTGTCCGACAATCTATAAGTTTCTCGGGAGTTTTTTTTTTCTCTTCGCATTTTTACATGAAATGCTGGCGCAAATGAATTGTTCATTGATTTATTCCTTATTTTTATTCTCCACGCAGGAGCCCACTAAACCAACAACGTACAGCTCAACTGGAAGAACAGATATCAAATCTTAAAGAAGAACGGGCAGAATTGTACAAAACCCAAGGAACGAACGCACAGAGGCTACTGGACATGAACGATTTACTAAGAAAGACTGAGGAGGAAGCCAAAAAGAATTTGGAAGAGTACGTAGGCGTGATCAAACGTCAAGATCCTTGTATCAAAGTTCAGTGTGGATGTGTGATCATTGATTTGAGATGTTAAAACTCTGAGTTTTTTTCCTATCTGTAACAAGTGTTCAGGTATTGACCGAGGCTAACCAGATATTGAATACTCAAGTCAATCAGAAAACACAGGCTTTAAATACCAAGGATGGCATAATACAGGTCAGCAGAATAGTCAATTTGGGGAAACTGGATTGTATATTTAGTGTGCTGCTATACTTGACATAATATTGCTCAACAATAATGATGCAGGTCCTTCAAGATGAAGTGGCAACTCTTCAGTTGGAATTAGTGAAGACTGGAGAGCGCATGAAAGATCTGGAAAAGGAAAATAAACAGCTACTTCAAAGGTGGCTTAAGAAAAAAAATGAAGAAGCTGAAAAGATGAACGAAGCAAATCTGTTTTATGAAAGGTACGATCGACTTGGATCGTACAGCACAAATAGTTTTGCTATATTGCCCGCTTTAAAATCCATCCTATAATTTTTCATTCATATTCTGCATCCTCACTTCCTTCATTATTTCATAGTACGATGGAATTGAGACAGAAAACTCTTGAATTACAGTCTGGTGTTGTCATCGTTGAAAAGGAAGCTACGTCTCCTACAGCAAGAGCCGCCACTATGCCAGAGACATCTTCAGGACTTTTAAGGCATGAACTAATACTTTCTTGTGTGGATAGATAGTTGTATCTCAACACTAATTTAAGCTAATAGTATGAGTGAAGTTAATATACGATTGAACACGTGTTGAATTATTGTATTGCTACTATTATGCACAATATTAATTTTTTTTTTCTTTGCTTATAGTACTCGTTCGGGCTCCAAGACGCTTGTGACAGCCACCATTCCAACAGCTACTCTCCGCAAATTTGTAATAGTTATTTCTCACTCCGCCTCTCAATTGCTTTCATTTACATCAAACACTTGAGTAATCGTCGTAATTGACAGATGTCACATGACGGTGAAATACTCTCTATTCAAACGTCAACTGACGGTAACATGTTTGCTACTGGAAGCAGTGATAAGACCATACGGATATACGATTCTAGAGGTTTGTATAGCATGCATGCCAAATTTGTTAATCACAAGAACAAGTATGGGAATTGCTGCTAAGATAGAGAAGTACTTGTTTTATGTTATGTGAATACGGCTAAATTGACTTGCATGTTTGTCAACGTACTAGGAAACCCTCGTCCTCCATTATCCGGATCGTTGCAGTCCGTAATGCATGTCTGTTTCAATAGTACAAATGAAATGATAGCGGGCGCAAGCAATGATAACGCTACACGACTGTGGCATATAGCAACAGGACGGATTAGAGTACGTAATATATAACCAGAATGTTATACTTGTATTATCATCATGGCTTATACGCTTTTCGTTGATTTCTAGCATACGTTGACTGGACATATTGGAAAAGTATACTCTGCACGATTCAACGGTGATTCGTCGCGAGTGGTAATTATACTGTGACGAATGGTTAAAATTATTTATTCGCGCTTGCGGTACTATGTTAACTATTTTTTACATATTTAGATTACAGGAAGTCACGACAGGACAATTAAAGTATGGGATCTACAAAAAGGCTATTGTAAGTTGCCATTAACTGTACGCTTTCGCTAATGAAATCATTGCCCGATGCTTACTTAATTGAATGTTTGTAGGCATACGAACGATATTCTCATTCTCAAGTTGCAACGATGTTGTACTTCTTGACGACGACGGGTACGTATTTGTAAATATCATACGAGAATGTTGGATAAAACTCGACTTATACGTGAGTACAATGGTTTCCATTCGCAAGAGTTACCTTAGCGTCCGGTCATCTTGACAACAATCTTCGTTTCTGGGATGTGAGATCTGGAAAAGATATCAAAGAGATGACAGGCATACATCTGGGACAAATTACGTCCGTCTCGGTTTCACCAGGTATTATATGGACAATTTACTTGTTATTTGCAAGATCGTACACAATACTAAATGTATATATATTTTTTTTAATTATAGATGGATCGAAAGTACTAACCAGTTCGCGTGATAATACACTGAAAATAGTCGATTTGAGATCGTATGAAGTAGTTCAGACACTACAGTAAGTCGTCTAGAACGTTAATAATGGAGCGTGATATGAACAAGGTCGTTGAACTCTTCTTATTTAATAAAACAGTGCCGAAGGATACAAAAATGGTGCAAACTGGTCTCGAGCATGTTTCAGGTAAGAAAAGTGGACGGCAAAGGTAACACGTTATGCTTTAGGAATATCGACCGTTATATATTGACTGATCTCCTTTATTCCCGTTGTCCTTCTACTCAGTCCTGACGGTCAATTTGTCGCTGCTGGATCGATAGGTAATCAACAATAATAATTACTGCAGTTTTCTAACAATGTATCTGCCGAGTCTAACTAATCGCTATGTTGTCTCATAGATGGGACGATATATTATTGGAACACGACCAAGTCGAAACTTGAAAAAACAGCAAAGGAGCACAAGTAATGCATTCACATGATACTTATATTATTGAATGTAACTCGCACTACCTATATTAATTTGTTTCTCATGATTTTTAGTGCTGCAATATGTGGTGTGTCCTGGAGTCCTCAAGGCACGCATATATTTAGTGCAGATAAAGAGCGGACCGTATGTATATGGGGAAATTCGTGGAAGGCATAATGTTTAGAAAGTTATTTATTGAATAGACTTGAAAATCTGTTGGGTTTGTGTATTCTCAATGAATGGATTGTAGCGGGGTGAACTGTGAAATATTACCAAATATAGAAGCGCTAGTGAGAATGCTGGTAGACAATTTTAGGAAGAATTACTAAGAGAAACAATAGACTGGCTATGTTAAAACGATTGCACTGTAGAAACGATAATATTAAGTAATACGGAAAAATCTGTTTTATATTATATCGCGTCTTTATCTTATTATGGTCAGAGGAAATATCTGATAATGCAGGATTTGAAAATGTTGAGTAAAACGTAAGCTATGCTATGGCTTATTAAATATTTTGAACAATTGGGCGGCGTATGACGCGATTATTAGTTATTACGCAGTGAACTTGGTATAACAAAGTTCCGTTCTGTCCTTTTTCTTTGTTTTTTTCTTTATTACAAAGTTCCGTATACCGTCGCGTCGTTATTTGTTATTATGTATTGCCGCAAATAGATTAGAAGCAAATTATATGCAACATTACACACTCGTTAAACGTTTGAATAGGATTGGTCAAACTCGTATGCCAATTATACCAAATGGGAAAGATAATCGAAGTTACGTGCGTAAAATAGACAATCAGGGTTTTCCTAACTAACTTATGTTATATCCGGGTTCACTTGTGCCTCATTAAGCTCATGTTATCCTTTTATTGATTGTATGCATTGTATATCTCAAGTTCCTTCACATAGCCGGTAGTTTGCGAGAAACGTGCCGTCTGTGAATTTCCCAAACATGTTCCTTGCTATTTTAATTTAAAGGCACGACTCCGTGGAGCTTAACTTGGAGTGCTAGAGAATGTTTTATTTGTATTACGATTGTCCTTTAGAACGGGTTCAGTGTTAACTGCTACAGATTAAGCCAGATGCTAATGCAGATTCGCAAAAATGTATCATGAACTGTTATTTTAGGCAACGTCATATTGCTCCGCCAGGATGGCTTGTTTAGGTCTTCGCCTTATGCAACGTATTAGTATACCTTTCTTCTGAAACGTTGCCAGCGAATCTTATGGATCTTATTTGCTTCATCGCGTCTCATTACTGTATAGTAAATTTTCCCCTTCATCACTTGAGGACGCACGATTTTAGTCAATTACATCATTTCATTCGTCGTCTATAATTATCTTTTTCCGAATTAATATTTCGCACTAACCCTTAATTACCTTTCTGGTAAGATTTTTGGAAATTTATGCGGACCAATTTTATATACTCTTATCGTACCTTCTCCCTCGGAGCATCTATTTATAAGAGATGAACAGAAGTGCTACGGTATTTTATTCTATCGACAAGCTTCAAAATAAAAAAAAATTAATTATAATTTCTCTCTTGGTGAAAGTAATAAAAATAAAGTATAATCCAAAGCATAGTCAAAAGGATGAAATAACAGTATACTGTACTGTAATAATGATAATCGAACACATTGATTGCGATCGCTATCATAATGATAATTTTTCAAGGTTTACCTTTTTTTTTCTTTAATCCTTTCTGCTTTTCAAAAAAAACAACAATCAATAGTAAAAAATCAAGCTAGTCTCAATTATCTAATACTAAATGTGTTATCAACAAACAATTAATAAACCGTTAACAGACTAGTCTTATTTGCAATATGAACTGTACTATCGCTATATTATGGAAATATCTGAAATCAGCATTAAGGTTATAAAATACGTCACAAACATTTTCCATGACGCCACCTAAATCTCGACTGATTGAACGTCATATACACCCCTTGGCAAAAGTATAATACAGTGCAAGATTTTACTAATAAACATATAAATATCGAAATTTTCAAATCGCTGACGTTCCACATTTCTCGAACAAGCACCAATAAGATTTATATCATTTTAAAGCCAGATAACTGTAGTTTTAGGTGAGAGATATTAGCAATTTTCACAAGCTTAATTAATATCAAATAGTATTTATACTTTTTGTTGAGTATAGACAGCAATTGGTAATCTTAAATTTGCTACTATCTCTCAATAAAACTACAGTTATTTTAGCTTTAAAATTATATAAATTTTATTGGTACTTTTTCGAGAAGAGTGAAGAGTTAGCGATTTGAAAATTTCGATGTTTTACTAGTAAATCTTATATTTTTGACAGGGTGGTGTACAGTAAACATAAATAAACATAAAATCATACACCGCCGCTTCCTTTGCAAATCAATGAAACCATTTCTTCGAAATTCACAACCGATTGACGTAACTCAACTTAATGTATCACATAATTACTAAACGTAAAACTAAACCTATTAGTCGCTCCCACTCCAAAATCACAACAATAAAGCCAAACTCAACTAATACATTACAGAACAAAATGCTACGACGTCTTATTCTTTAAATCGCACTCATAACATACGTAAAGATGAACTAACTGATACATCACATTAACACTATGTTAATTATAAAAAGATTTGAACGCACCACTGGTACATGTCAGCCAACGCTTTATATTACGCTCAATCGTTACCATGTTCATTCAGGCATTTGTGCGATGTAACACAAGTGTTGAAAAACGAACATTTGTTTCAACTTGAATTCTTAAAGTCAATCTATTACCATGTCGTTAGCATCAGGCACCGTTATTAATCCAGCCATTGCCAACTTGGTTGAATCCTCCTTGGAAAGCGAAAATGAATACTTAAGATTGAAATGGATACCTTACAAGGAAATCACCAACGCAAAGCCGACTCAAATTGACAACGTTTACTTCGCTATTCGCAAACGCAAACATTATAATGATGAAACGATAACGCTAGTATTACTTGGAAGTAGTGAAGAATGCACAGCAACACTTGTGAGTGAGTTTGCTAGAATATACTCACTCCCAACACACAAGTACAATAACAATGACAATAAGTTTAGACGTTATTCCAGATGGCTTACTCGTCGCAACGAACTCATAAAGGGGTTTATCAAGTCTAATGACGATAACTATTACATGGTTGCTTATAGACGCTTTTACCATCGTTATTCTCTTTATGGCTTCTGCTCCACATGTGGAATACTCCGATGTAGTCCCGTGTGGTGCATTTGTGGTTATAAA